>PVIA01007127.1:0-87504 GCA_004024845.1 Tonatia bakeri | reverse complement strand
GGGAGAAAGCTGTGACTTCCCTTTCAGACCTACAAGGGGGCTTGCGGCTTCCCCGGGGCCAGGCAGGACCAGGCAGGACCAAGATACTGCCTCCTGCTCTCTCCTCCCCAGGCTCACGTCTGGCCACGCCTCAGGCACGCTTGTCTTTAGCTGCCACTACGTCCTTCTGGGTCACCCAGGACGCAAAGTCAACTGTCCAACATTTAAAGTTCACTTTCCCAGAATCCCCTGACCAATTTTTCAGCCCAAGTTTTCTGTAAATTGTATCATAGCAGGTCACCGGTGAAGTTCTCATTTTCATTCCCACATAGCTGAAGTGTAGGGAGGGAGTAAGACATTACCAGAGCAAGATTCAAACTCTCGGACCCGAGTTTCTACGGGAGAGGATCAGAGCATAGCCTCAGGTAAACAAAATGTTCGTGAGGACTGCCATTTGCAGAGAGGCATGACAAAGCTCTTTGGTATAACATAATACTCAAGAATGAACATTTGGTCAAATGAATCCGGTGTATTTTCTCCTTTAAAGCCCGCAGTATTCTGGGGAGTAGGTATTCTCCCATTCTTATGAATAAGAAAACAGTCGCAAAGCTAGCAAAAGATGAACCCAAGGTTAAAGTCTATGTAACCTGTTAATTAAAGGTGAATTTTCAAAAGCAATGGATAAAGAGATTTCCTTCAGGTAAAGTCTCAAGGGCAAGAATAACAAAATACCTAGCATACAATCAAGAATTTTATATTTGGTTGGATATTTAAAAAAATAAAGTCAAGTGAATCTGACCATGATGTTTATAAGTAGGTCCCATGCCATCAGGGAGGCTGTGTTTGAAGTGGCTTCTGGAATCCTTCAGCCATTTAATGCTAACTAAATTACTTAAGATCTTTATGTCTTTATTTCCTCATCATATTGTTGTCAAGACTAAGAAACAACATATGGAAAAATAAACTTAACAAAAAAATGGAGAGAAATAACAACACTGATGCATAATATCAATAGTCATTTTTTTAATATATAAAATTTCCCAACCTATGTAGCAAGAAATTATGACTATAGGTAGCTCATCAATAAAGTAATTTCTACTGTAATCCAATAAAAGGCATTTGGCCTTGGTTCAGTAGAAAAATCTCCTCAACAACCAAGGAAATTTTAAAAATTTACAGTAGTCTATTTGCGAAAATGATTTTTGAACCCTAACCTTATAATGAACAATGCCAAATATATAGTGTCATATCTGAACTTAGATTTAAAGAAAAAATTTAAATGAAACATTAGCAATATGGAATACAACAGATATGTTGAACTTGAAAAAAGAAATATGTACTTGAGCTACCTGGAGCAGGAAGGCGGGGTGAGAGTAGAAGGGACAGTAACTCCTGGGGCATCCTCTTCAGGCCCAACCTTCTGCCAGTGAAGACCCCCAGGCTCAGGACACCGAAGCCACCAACAGGCCAGCAAGCTCTCAAAGGCTTCCAGCTGGTGTGTTTCCTTTCCTCTCCTCTCCTCTCCCCGGCCCCTCATTTTCCTCTTCCTTCCTTCCTTCCTTCCTTCCTTCCTTCCTTCCTTCCTTCCTTCCTTCCCTCCTTCCTTCCTCCCTCCCTCCCTCTCTTCTTCCTTCCCTCCCTCTCTTCCTCCCTCCCTCCCTCCCTCCCTCTCTTCCTCCCTCCCTCCCTTCCTCCCTTTCTTTCTTGGTTCGACTATTTGTTTCTAAGAAAACTTTTGGGATCTTCCTCACAATTTTTTAGTATCCCAATGCACTTAAAGATATATCACTTACTTTAATACATTCAAGAATATTATCTTCATTTATAGTCTTTTCATTTTATGGGGTATTTTAATTTACCACCTTTGCATAATCTCTTTTTAATTCTTACACTTTTCTTTTAAAGGTATAATCCTTATTATTTTTTACACCTCCTTTCTGTCCTTAATCTTCAACCCTGACTACAACAGATGCATATTTTTAATTTTTCAAACTTAGTGGGTTTTGCTCTTTTAACTATTTATCTCCTAGTCACTTCATTAAACAAATCTCATGTTTCTTTAATTTTAAATCTTACAGTCTCCTTTCCCAGCCCTGGCCTCATTGGCACTCATTGGCACTCATTGGCACTTCGGCATGCATGGCCTAACACAGTGCCCATGGGAGACTCAGGTGGCCCCTTTGGGCTGATGAAAGGAAACCTACGCGAGGAAGGGGATGCAGAGAGTTGAAGTAGATGATGTTCAGAGCTCACTGGAAGCTGGATAATCCCATCTAATGATAAGGTGATGTAAAGGTCTAGAAAGTGACTGGGTTTCAGGGTTCAGCAAAGAGACCCCCGCATCAGGACCTATGAGACAGACGTAGAGAGAAAACACCATGAAGACGCAATAAGGAGACCCAGCCTGCAACACTGGAAGGACTGTTTTCTGCCAAGTTATCTCTCCTTAGACCAAATCAATGTTTTGACATTCCTGCAGGTTCAGTGAGTTCTCGGCCTTGTGAATGAAGCCACCTGCCTCGAGGTGAGGGCCTGTCCACTGGCCTGCGGCTTATCTGCCTTGTAACCTCGGGGCCCTGGCTTTCTTTAAACTTGAGTAACGAGAACTGCAGTCTTCTCTCCAGTGAGAAACCCCTGCTGAGAGGAACTAAAGATAAGTTTGAACACACAGCAGGTTATCTGAGATCCTAAAGAAAGCAAATACCTTCTCCATCTCCTGTGGGGTTACACATGGATAAACCCATCAGAAGATGAAACTGTCATAAGTGTAAATGTATCTAATACTCATAACCTACTAAACGTTGTAGCTTAGCCTAGCCTGCATGGAACATGCTCAGAACATCTGCGGTGGCCTACAGCTGAGCACAATCACCCCCCACAGTGGGTCCACTGCAGAATGTCAGTGTCCTCCAATGCAGTGGCTGCCCGGTAGAATGTTGGTTGTCTATCCCAGTGATCGGTGGCTGACCAAGAGCTGGGCTCACTGCCACTGTCCAGCATCATGAGAGAGTGTTGTAACACATATAACTAGACCAGACAAAGACCCAAAATTCAAAATGCCATGTATGTTTCTATTGAATGTGTGTCGATTTTGCACTGTCATCAAAGTCAAAAAATTGTAAGTCAAACTGTCGTAAGTTGGGGGCCAACTCTGCTGTGCAGGTTGAAGGACACGACCTTCAAGGATATAATGAAGGGTATAATGTCTACCATTTTCCTTGCTCACCATTGCTTTTGGCACCTTAAATCTTCCTTCTTGTATTATTTCCTTCTTCCTGAAGCACATGCATTTAAATGTCTTTGATCGGCATCTGTGGGTAGCAATGCTCTCAATTTTTCTTTGCCTGAAAATGTCTCTATGGACCCTCCTTGTTTTGCTCGGTATAGAATTCCAGGATGTCGGTTTTATTTCAACACTTTAAAGATGTAATTCTGGCTGTGATTTAGGTCTTGAAAAGTCAGCTTCAGTATGTTCTTTTTTAGTAATCTATCCCTTCTCTCTGCTGTTTTTAAGGTCTCATCTTTTTTGCTAAATATACGTTGCAGTTTAACTAGGATGTATCAAGTTGTGGGTTTTTAAAAAAAAATTTCCCGGTTGGGATTCCTGAAATTTGGATCTGAAGATTGGTGTCTTTTACAGGTTCCGGAAAATTCTCAGCCATATTCTGTCCAAATACTGCCTCTCCCCTATTCCCTTTAAAATTGACTCTGGAATTCTAACAAACAAATATCAAATCTTATCATCCTTTTTTCCATATGTCTAGTCCTCTGTTTCATATTTTCTATCTCTTTAACTTTCTACACTGAATTCAGGATCATTCTTCAACTCTGTTTTTCAGTGTATTCACTCTATATTATACTTAGTCTGCATTTAGAACTTAAAACATTATACTGTTTTCTTTTCTAGGAATGACTCATAATTCTTTACTTCACATTTTTATGTATGCAGATAATTGGTTTTCCAAAGCACTTTCATTGCAGGCCTATTTTTAAAAATAATGTTTAAAAAACTATTATTGACCTTAGCATGTGAGTCTTTTTGTTATTGGTAAGGTCAGCTGCAATCACATAGAAATATCTTGCCTCATTTATAAAGCCCCTGAGAATACTGTGTTCCACTGCCTTCTTACCCCTGAATCTCAAAGTTACCACACTCTTCTTAGGTCAAGTCAGAAGTCCAGACCCTTAGTCACAGTTGAGAACAGTCCACGGGTCTGCAGGTTTGGGCCTCACACCTCCCTGCACACGATTTCCTGTCTTTATACAATTCCTCCTACTAGAGATTTTTAAATGACAAAGTATAAACCCTTTAGCCAGGTGCCCCCATGCTCCTTCCCTCTCCTCCTCAGTCTATTTTGAAGACTGTGATTTTCCCATTTCACTGCTGCAGAAAGCAAACACTAGTCTACAGGGAGTTTGGGACGGAAGCCCAGTTCCCACTGCATGCTGGTCCAGGTTTCACAGATGGCGCTTCTGAGAGCCCGGGCCGTCACCACACAGGGTCCCCTCGGCCTGGGGTAGCAGTCAGGTGACTGCTACTCCAAGGTGCAAGAAGAGACCCGTGTTGGACTCCTGCAAATAAACTCGAGGCCACCTACGTTCCCTTTGATGGTGACTCGGCTGATCTGCATGAAAGGGCTCACTGTGTGAGGAGCAGGAGGCCTGAAAACCTGAAAGAAGAAAACAAAGCAGAGCCGTGGAGGCTGCACAGTTCCCGAAATCGAGGTGCAAACGCAGAGGCTCTAGGCTGTTGCCTTCCTGTTGTGGCAAGAGGAGAATTTTCCACTTGAAGAATAATCACTGTGGGAGAGTTTATATTTTATATGCAATGCGCACAGCTCAAAAGCAAAGCAGGATCAAGTCACCTTGTTGGGATTTCAGAAAAGCAAGATTTCAGGACCAGCTGAGTAAAGGCTGAGTTTGTAACCTCAGGACCTAGTCCAGGGTGGTGTGGTAGCAGAAGGTTCCACACTTGTTATCTCTGCGGCCGTGGGTGGGCAGGCTCCTTACCATTTCTGAGCTTCAGTTCCCTTATCGGAAAAGCAGGGATAATAAGTATGTCTTTGGGAGAATCAGAAAGGACACGTATAAAGAAATTATATGGAAATTTCTAGTTGCCTTCTAGTATCCATTCTCCCCCTCTCTCCTGGTGATAAGAACCGTGACTTTGGGCAATTACTACTCCGACAAAAGGATTCACTCCTTAAAATCACGTGCCTATGTATGTATAAGTTTGGCTAATGATGTATAAAAAATATTGTACAAGATTTCCATTAAGCTTGAAGTTTTTTTCACACTCAATCAAATTTAATCCTGACAGGCTTCATGTCTGCCAAAATTAAAATTTCACACATTTGTTTGGCCTTATGTACTGGGATATACGCCTAAAAGATACAGTAAAAATGTATTGTATCATTGTTTGTGACAGCAAAAGAGTGGAAACAAATTCAATGTTCAACATCTAAATGAATGATTTTCGCTCAAGCAGAATACTATGCAGCTGTTGGCCTGAGAAATCTACACTGAATAATCTCCAAGTGAAGCAAATGCCCACGGACAGGGGGAGATTGCGTAGTTTCCGAAGAAGGCCGCAGTCAAGAGGAGGGCTGCGTCTCCTCCTCCTGACCCTGGGTGGCAGAAACGACACCGCATGACCTTCAAGGCTCAGTCCGAAAGGAGAGGCAGCTTCTTCCTGTTGACCGGAAGATGCGAGCCAGAGTCCGTATCACCCAGAGGCCGCCATGCCGTGAGGAAGCCACCAGCGTGGGGAGGCCACGCACCGGCTCTGCTCTGCAGTCTCAGTGCTGAAGTCCCCCCAGTGCAGGGACCACACGTGGGGGCGGATGAGCCATCAGACAATCCAACCTCCAGCCTCCCAGTCGTTTGGACTGAGGATTCAGGTCTCATGGAACAGCATAAAGACATCCTGCTATAGCCTTTATGAAATCTCTGAATCACAGAATTGGTGAGTGTAGGAACGTGGTTGTATTTTTCTGTCACGGAGTTTGGGGTGGTTTGTTGTGTGATAATAGCGTATTTTAATATACTCATATGTGTAAAATTCCAGGAAAACTTTACAATCAAGGTGTGTACTCATTGTTTACGGGGAGTGAGACAAGAGATACAGAGTGGAGAACAGAGTTTTCACTGTATGCTTTTTCATACCATTTCCATGTTTGTTTGGCCATGTACGTGAGTCCCCCACAAAAGTACATTTACTAAGATGTGAAACACCAGAGACGAGCAGATCTGCTGGTCCCCACCAGCAACAAGACTCGAAAAACCCAAATTCCCAGGGAGCACAGGTGTTAAAAAGTCCAAAGAAGAGGAAGATAATATTCCAGGCTCCCCAGTTTTTTAAAACCCCAAAACAGGTTACCAAAGAGAGTAGTTCAAACATGACACAAATTTTATCAGTATTTTCTTTTCCAAAAATAAATTATTATTTAAAAGAGAAAATTGCCATCATCTAGCCCAGTGCCCAGGGTATAAAAGGGCATTCTGTTAATCACAGATTAAGGTGTATGTTGAACACAGCTTTTAATTTACATCCTCTGGACAGTGAGCCAGCCAGAGTCTCAGACCCCCGTCTGGTGTGGCCAAGGGACGCCCTGGGCAGTGCGTGAGAGCTGAGTATCTCTGTGGTTGTCCCGTCAGCCTTCCCCATTCACTGCTGGGAAGCATGCCTCCTCGGAACTCACTCACACAGCGTCCTGAGATCCGGCAACCTCAGCAGAAAAACAACCTTACCTGTGCACTTTGCCCTAGTGTGAAGGTAATGGAGAGCACAGGATGTAGCTGGTAGCTCAGAGGGCTCACTCGAAACAATACCGGGAAATATGGACAGAAATGAGGAAGCAGAGCAATTTAAGTTAACTGTGTCCTACAACAACTTCCTTAAGCATTTTACACTGTTTCCACTTCTTTTAATTTACAAAGCCCTCTTAGGAGGGATTGTAGCAAGGGACCACCAGTTCTCTATAAAAATCACTCAGCGGTTCAACACGATACAAAATTTTCTAGCTCCATAATTTTTAAATAGGCATAATGGATGATTCACAGACATTCAGAGGGAGAGACTGGCCCTTTGTGGACACTGAAGAGAATATTAGCGTTCTGGGATTTTCTGTAGAAAATTGTTGTTTCACTATGTTGCCAGTCTCACTACAAAGTAATAGGAAGTCTTCGTGGGGGGGGATGGGTCTGGGGAGTGGGGGTCACTTCCTGTGGGTGGTCACTAAATGGATTCTAAGTGTCCTTAAAAGACTTCTTCCTGTCAAGAGGTCTGTGAAAATCATTGGGAATAATTAAAAATGTACACCAAGAGGAGTGTGTCTTTTCTACTAACAAGGAAGCAATTTCCACACTAAAGGCAGGGGCACCTGAAAACAGAAGGTCCTCAACAGCCCCGTTGCCCTTGGCTACCCAATAACACAATGAGAGGAGCTCAGAGTGGAGGTTCCAGAGACATTCACTAAGTGGATGAATGAATGAATGAATGAATGAATGAATGAATAATAAGGAAGTTCAAATTTCTCCAGGACATCAACATCAGAGAGAGATTCATCAGCATTTAAACATGATTTGATGAGTGCGATTCAAGAGCAACTAAAATTTCCCTCTGTTTTGGCATTCCTAAAATTGCATTTATTAAGAGTTTGATATTTTCATCTTCAACATAATTCCCTGAGATTCTGTTTGGAAATTATGAGGTATAAGTAAATTGACAGATGTGTAATTCTTATCTTGGTCTTTTTCTCATGACCTCTGGGCAATTATTCCAGAAACTGCATAACGGTGGGCTGCATGTGCCACCCTGCTCTCCACACGAATCCCCCTTCCTTCCTCTGAATATTGCTCGTTGCGCTTCTTCCAGATTTCCAAACGGAGAGTTAGGAGGATGTTATCTCGAAGATTATGAGCATGTTGCCAGCAGAAGGTGGCACTACTCTTCTCAGATCAGCGGCACTAACGAACTACCAAATGGCACCGAATGACCAAAACCCTGGTACTAACAGCCCAAGAAGTCAACAGAGACAGAGAGAATTCAAAAACAAAAGAGATGTTGGTTTGCATTGAAAATCTGTGATTACGACAGCATTTTAAAAATAGCACTTCTCTCCCATCCAGGCTGGTGTGGCTCAGTGGGCTGGAGCATCGTCCCATAGACTGAAAGGTCGTAAGTTCGACTCCAGGTCAGGGCATATATCCAGGTTATAGGTTTGATCCCCAACTGGGGCGTGTACAAGAAGGCAACCAATTGTTTCTCTCTTGCATCTCTATTTCTCTCTCTCTCTCTCTCCCCCCCCCTCAAAGCAATGACTGAAAAAATTGTCCTCAGATGAGGAGATATGTATATATGAGCATATATATCTCACTTATGTATTACTTCTCTCCTTACCTACTTTTTGGATATAACTTTTGTTCCTTCCAGTCTTGCTGATGCTCTGTAGTCCATAGGAAGAGTGGTTATTGTTAGGACAGAAAGGAAAATGACAGAGCAGCTGAAAATCTGAGACTCAAGTTGTCAAGTGCCCTGCTTTTGATCAACTTCGGGAGGCAAGAACTTCAAGGTTCCTTTGGACTCGGGCCAGTCTTGGCTCCAGAAGGACTGGCTACCTGTCACGGCGGCACTAACCGGACTCCTGGCCAGGTGCTAGGCAACAGAAACAAACGATTGTCAGCTCCCACGAGGCAAACCCCAGCCACTGAGCAGGAGGCCGATGGCGCCCTGCTGCCAAGGGAAGCAGATATAACAGGCTCGTGGGGAGGAAGGTCTGTTTTTAATTTTCGGTGGCACCATGCTGCATGCTCAGGGAAAAGCTGTGTGTTGAGAGAAGGCCATTACTTGACATATAATTCCCAGGAGTAGTAACCTGCCAAGCAAGCTGGGGAGACCCAAGGGCTGTGGTAGCCTTTTCCAGAAACAATTAAAAACCTTATAAAAACAGTAACATCCCCGGTTCTTCTCCCTCCGTGGTGCGCGCCCCGACCTGGAGTTGAACGTGCGAGACACTGTGAACACTTGTAAGTGGAACACTTAGCTATGTGAGTGCCAGCCACACGGTTTGTTTTGGGAGCTATTTAATGAAAGCTGGAATCTGGCCCCAGCAAAGCTCTCATTTTAGCTCCGCTTCTCCCACATAGTTCCCTGACAGCTGAGCTGGGGGAGAGGGACTCCCCTGGAAGAGACGGCCGACTGGGGACCTGTCTGCTGTTTGCATCCTGTGTCTCCGTCCAACTCCAGGGCAATCCGAACCTCCAGTTCCCTTCGGAGCTGTGCGCTGAAGCCTTTTCCCTGCTTGTCTGGCGCTGGCGGCTACATAGAGCCCCAGGCAGCCCCCATTCCTACTACCAACTCCTATATGACGTGCCAGCCCATCTGTGCGCAGCCAGCTGCTTTGCTCCCAACAGCCGTCCTGCTATGTGACCTAAGGTCAGGGACCTTTTTCTCAGCAATCCAAGGTGTCACAATCCGAAACTTCCCTTTCGTTTTCGATATAATTATGGAGTTGTGATTACTATGCAGTCTGCTCTGTTGTCTGTCTTGCCTCACTTTTAGAGTGAGGAAGCCCTACGTGTGAAATCCATCGGTGAGGCTCAGGTCAGTCTCACCTCCATTGGTTAATACACTCCCAGATTATTATATAAACCAATAATAAATGTGACCCGACCAGTATGGTTTGGTGGGAAATGTAAATTGTACAAATTCCCTGCATTTACACTAGCCCTTCATATAAAATACTTTATTATAGTTCAGAATACTGTTATCTCCAAGAAGAACATAAGAAAAGGAAAAAGGCAGGGGGGAAAAAAGACATTTCTTTGTCCTCCTTCTTGCCTGCCACAGATAAGTTTCTCAGACCCTTCTTACCCCAAAAGAAAGAAAAACAGAATAGTGAAAAACAGGAGAGTAGAGAGTCCCCAAGATCTCTCCCGAAGGCAGCCCATCACATGTCCACGGCCTACGGCACCTCTGCCACCTCCTTCTTTAGGATGCTGAGTGCAAATGAGATTTTTTTAAAGATTTTATTTATTTATAGAGAGGGGGGAGGAAGGGAGGAAGAGAGGGAGAGGAACATCAGTGTGTGGTTGCCTGTCATGTGCCCCAAAGTGGGGACCTGGACCGAAACCCAGGCATGTGCACTGACTGGGAATCAAACCGGCAACCCTTTGGTTTGCAGGCCAGCACTCAGTCCACTGAGCCACACCAGCCAGGGCACAAATGAGTTTGGTAATCCACTAAAAAGGCCTTGTCAGCCTTTTTGTGCAAATGTTTTATGGGTCTTTGAAACCATTGTAAAATGTTATCTGCTACTACAAACATGGAAGAGAAACTGTTCAGAGGTTTCGGAGGTCCCAGAATCTACATCCGATTGCGTGTGTGGTCCCTGCAACGTCCAGGGCTATTGGAGGACAAGACCGTTTCCTGCCAAGCCAGTCGAAATCACAATGATGGGTCACATTTCAAAATCTTTTTTCTTAAGACGGAGGAGAAAAGACTGAATCTAACCTTCAGGATGAATGTGGATCATTTTTCGAAACAATGAATCAGTTTGTTTTTATCGAACTTAGCATCATGATAAAGAAACTGTATGTTTTCAGTGTGGATGTGGGGTTCTAATAAAATGGAAATCCATCCTCGCCGTGCACTTTAAAATGCACTTTGTTCTCATCACTGAATAAGCAAAATGAGAGAAAGGCTCCCGCAGGAGAGAATTCCTACCCCCTTCTTCTGGAAAGGAAGCCCGAGACCTCAGTCTTGGTCCTAACTTTGTAACCAGACAGGCCCCCGAGGAACTGGGAGGAAGCCACTAGCTGTCTTTGGGGACCTTAGTTTTATCATAAATGTAAATAAAGTGGATGTCGATGTGAAAAATCTATTAAAATAACTTATTTACCTTTCCCAAATATTTACAGAGCCCCTTCCTGTGGTGTATCTCCGTGCCAGAAACTGGGGATCACGGTAGGAAGGCGGGACCTGTTCCCGAAGTAAGTCTTACATAGATTCAAAGTAACTACACACCTAATCCTATTACTTTTCTGTGTGGCCCTAACAGTGGGCGTCCAGAGGGGACACAGAGGTGGCACTTTACTCACTTTTTAGGAGCCTAATTGGACTCTTGATAACTTCGGTGAGAGAATAAATGAGAACACCTCCATGCGCATGCATAACCTCCAAGTTGGGGAAACGCCGACTCTCGCTCACCTCCCTTGCACAGGCACCCAGGAACACCCTCAGCACTGACATCCGCACGGCACACCCTGGGCCCGGGGCCGTGAACTCATTACATGCACGGTTAGGAAAGAAACTACAGAAGGAACCATGCTGCTCGTGCGAAGAACCGAGGTTCGGTGGCGGAGGCCCGTCACAGGGTTCGCAGGGCACCTCCTGAGCAGCGTGGAGGACTCGGTCAATTAAATTAAAAAAGAACAAAGAAAGGCTATGCCTGTGCACCCAGGAAGAGAGCCTCCTGGAGTCCCAGCTGTGGACGTCACCGATGAGTGTGAACTTCAAACATGTGGGAAATTCTAACTCACTAGGATTTCTTGACAGTCATGGTTAACCTTAGCGAATATGCCAAAGAATTTACAATGTCATGGGCGATGTTACAAAAATGAATTCTTACTCCAGGCCTCAGACGGTCACGGAGGGCTTTATTTTTATAGGCACAGGGTGGTTTTTGAGGCCACAGGCAATGAATAAAATGTGACAACATGCGTCTTTTATGGACTAAAGGACACTCAATTATTAAATTTGTTCCAGAGTCAAATGACTTAAAATTTTCCACCGTGATTATAAATTCCCCCGTCACTAAAATTTTTATCATCCCCTGAACTGCACCAGGGATCCGAGAGGGGATTATCCTGCAGGCCTGGCCTGCGGGTTGCGGCTGAGAATGGCCCTGCGGGAGGTCTTCAAAGCGTGTTGTGGTGGGAAATGAGCGTGGGTGCTAAAATACTATTTATAACCACAAATTTGAGGATGTCTTTTTTTCCAGTAGTGAGATTCTATTGTAAGTAAGGATTAACGTCAATAGTTCAGAAAGTGCTACCGTGAAACTTTAACTGAAAGAACAGCTGGTTTGTGAGACAATCGAAAGTTAAAAACAAGGCTTTACAGGGACAATTGGTGTCACTCGCTCAAGTGGCAGAGTGTCACAGAAGGGCCACAATTGGGTTTGAAAGCTGAGAACTTGGGCAGGATTAAATTAAGGTTTTATGGGGGGCTTATGTAACTTGGGAGGACCCGTTCTAAAAAAAGGGGATACAAGATCCCAAATGTAAAATGAGGTATGAAAGTGAACATGTATTTAGAATAGGAAAATAGTTACATAGATAATTATAACCAATCAATAAATTTGTGTTATAATACAGTAATTATGAAATAATTATAACAAGCTTTCAAAAGCTGAGAAATGCCACGAACATCCAAAATTCAAGAAAATACTTCATTAATTAACTACCTGACATACTTCTATAAATTCATTTCCTAGACTGCTGTTCACACACTCTGTGTTCTCCTCTTCATATGATCAGTAGTTTACAATATCTTTTTGTATCGCGAGAACAGAAATACAATTGTCCCTTCTCAACCAAGGTCGACTGAAATGAGCTTGCTGTTACTAACAGGTCAGAGAGCTGCCAGGCCATTACTCCGTGTCGGTGACGGTTCCCTGTGCTGTTTCCAGCGGAGCCGCCAGGCTCCATCAGACCAGGAGGCAGGAAACCTGCTAGAGCGCAGCTGGAGGGGCCGTGGTGCAGAAGACAGGTCTGTGCTCAGACGTACTGGCGCTGGATTGGGCTCTTCGGACGCATCAGGAATTCTGGTGTATTCCCTTCCCATAGAAGAAAGAAAAGCGTCCAGAGGGTTTACAGCTACATTCAATGGCATTGACTGCATTATCAAGTATGTTTCTGGTGGAAGAGATGCTTTTTTTGGCCCAGGCAAGGATGAGGATGAAATCACTCACTCACAACTTTTCATATCTCTTGTCCGGAGGTCACTGCGGTCCTTGTTTACCCTCTATAGCTCACTTACTTCTGACACCAGCTGCACAGCAGGGCGGCTGGTGCTTCACTTGGGTGTCAGGGGGACCACAGAGTAATAAACTATACACAGAAGTGACTCTGAACCCCACGATTCAGCTAACCCCAAAGTAACTGTCTTCCCTGAGGTGGCTTCCCCTTCTCCAGATCCCACGTACACCATCGCAGTGCTGCCGCCACCCGAAATAAGAGGGGGCGTGATGGAGGGGAAGTTGGCTATGCGGTCTTGTCCGATGGCTCATCAGATATTTTCCTCTTGCACATTTGGTCACGACAGATGTGGATGCACAGCGATGGGCCCCTGGCGGGGGGACCGAAGGTCAAGCTTTGTTACTCGCAGTCAAGCGCCCCCCGGGCCTGGGTCAGGTCACTGCTCTGCCACACAGCAGGTGGCTCTGGAAAAACCTTCATGTGTCTGAACTTCAGTTTCTGCTTTGTCAGATGAGGCTCTAATAACAATCCGTGTTTCGAGGGGTGGTGGTGAGCTCTGAACAGGTTAGTTCATAGACAATGTTATCACAATGCTTGGCACAAGTAAGTGTAAATAAGTATTAGGTCTCATTGTGAAGTGAAAGTATTATATCGCAGAATACTAGAAAAAATTATTCAGACAATAACAATGAAGACATTAATCAGGATAAAATTGTATGTATTAATTAAAAGTGATTCTTGAAGGATAGCAATAGCATTGGCTTAAATGACCAGATATATTTAAAACCAATAAAACTATTTTTAAAAATTATATTGGGGCAATTTAACTCATACAGACTGAACACCCCTTCTTCACATGTCAGTCTGTTTGAACAGGGGGATGGGAGATTTGTTTTACTATCGTATTATAGGGGAAAAAGAATGCTCCTTTTCTAGCATTAATTATTCTAAATAGTGTGTTATATTTCCTTTCCTAGGAAGCACATAAAGAATTCCCTTCCCAGAAATCAAGGTTTCAAAACATCTTCAGAAGCAAAGCAAACAAAGTGGAAAACAAATCCTAACAATGATTTCATTCATAGGAAACTTCTCACTGCTAATAAAATCAAGGAACAGCAGGGCCTTTTACACACTACATGCATTCTTCCCTTTACACGCACACATACCTTCACTGTGCCCACGTGTGTCACAAGGCATACGTGGAAGGGCCGCACAAAATGTCTACGTGAATGGGCGTAAGATAGTTAGAGCCAAGTTTGACACAGAGACCTTCTGAAGACAAACATGTCTTCTTTCTAAGTCATAAATTAATATGCAGAAAGACACTCCAGACAGCAGGGATCAGAATAAATCAAGAAGGAAGAAATACTTTCTGCCAGTAGCAAGCAATAAGAATGCCAAATGTCGGGGAATGGAGCAAGTTTTTTCTTTAAAAAAAGAGAGAGAGAGAGAGATGGGGGGATCATTGTGGAAGTATACATCTGCTTAAAACAAATCAGATTACAATGATTATTTTATGAGAGATTCGATTTTGAGACATCTTGAATGTGACCACTTGAATTTGAATGGCTGGGGTTCTTTTTCAGCCCCTAGAAATGTGCCTCTCCCTTCTGAAATCAGTGAATCACTGCTCTCTCCTCTGATTCTTTGCTTCTCAATATTAATTCACTTCTTGGGAGCATTACATGGAAGGTAGAGGAAATGTTACTGACCTAAGGACTAAATCATACAGGGAGAAAAGCAACTCTTGTGAGGGCTCAGGCAAGAGACAGAAAAATCCTGGCAGTTGTCTTATTTTTCATGAAGAAACCAGAGTGGAGCTTTGCCAAGCAGACACAGCTATGAGCTCATTGGTCTGAAATAATTACTCATTGAGACTTTTCCCCGGGACACAACTATGGCGTTTATGGAAGAAACATAACTCAAATATTGATTTAAAAGATTTTCCTTTTTATATCCATCATCAGTGCCCTTTGCCTGTCCTTGGGCCTGACAAAGTGTCTGGTTACATTCATTGACAAAGGAGATTGCAAGGAAAATAAATATTGAACCACAGCAGATTGCTTTTAATTCATACTCATTATGTTTGGTGGTTTCATTCCTGTTCTGAGACATTACAAAAGCTTCAAACAGTT
This sequence comes from Tonatia bakeri, assembly GCA_004024845.1. NCBI lineage: Eukaryota > Metazoa > Chordata > Mammalia > Chiroptera > Phyllostomidae > Tonatia > Tonatia bakeri. The sequence continues at coordinate 72,409 of PVIA01007127.1, read as the reverse complement.
GAAAATGATAGAAGAGTTTTTACAGGGTATAATATTCCACAACTGAAACTCCCAAATTAAACACGAACTGAAGAAAGCCCAACACAATCTGCTCCATCAGGCCACAGCCAATCTGAGAAGTGTTCTTTTTAATCAAGACAATGTGTGCCGTGATGTCATCCAAGGAACCAGGGCCATCGAAAGGGGCCTGTGTGGAGATGATGTCTGTGGGAACGTGCAGTGCAGGATCTAAAACACTGGTCTATATTTTTGCAAATGTTGCTTCATGGCTAAAGAAAGCCAACTGAAGCACAGCAAATAATTCACCTACAACTCAGTGATTTTAGTTGCAGGTGCAGTGGGTCCTTTAAGTACAAAATATATGCAGATCTGGTCACGTCCGGCACTTCCTTGTTTTCTAGATTCTTTGGGGGGCTACGCTGAATGTCTTCTTTATTGTTCGGGGTGTACGTTTTGTTTAGTTTTCTTTGTTATTTTCAAATAAAGCACTTCAGTATTTATATGAGCGCCGTCCCCCTGAATCCTGCTAGCACTGGCATCGCTACTGATGACAAGAGAGAGAGTCTTTTGAGACATTCCACTGTGAAAGCGGGAGGCAGAGGACGCTAGAGTAGGGAATTGGCTGACATTTGAATTTATTGGCCTTTGACAATACTCAAAGGTTAATGGAGCGAATAATATTTATTCCCACTAACTGGCGGGGCTTCAATTGTATAGTTACACAGATTGAGAAGAATTAAAACAAAAACATATTACCCAGCCTTTTAGCCATACTGGTGTACTCGGACAGGACGGCCACTTGTGACTGCCCTGATATTGGAAGACATGACTTTTCTCCCCAACAGATGGCTCTGCTGGGTAGACAGGCCCACACCTTACTTGGAATCACTGCACATTCCTTTCGTCTCCCTCCAAGCTCCACAGCCATTGGTATGAATACTTTATGGAAACTCAACACACAGTACACAAAATAAGACTGAGAGAACACAGAAGTCAACACAGTGACCGGATCTAAATGCCCGGCTGGTGATGGCAGCCTCAGTAGGTCAGAGGGAGGCTGGGGCCCACCTCGCCCACCGAGGGCAGGCAGTCCACTCCTGATCTCGAGATTTGAGGCTGAGGGTCTTTTGGATTTCTTCAGCTATCAGATACGTGTCTGAAGGGTCAATATTTTTTTTAAAACATATGCTATGGTTGATGGTATTGAAGATGGACCCTATTTCCCTCAGGAGGAAGCCCAAAGAAGAACAGCAAGCCATTTGGAAGGCGAATCTGACATAAGTCCGAAGTGGACTAGGCACACGGGCCTTCTTTGGTCTCTTCCAACAAGCAAAGTGTTTCCCTCACTTAGGAACCTGAAGGTCCCCCTTCTCTCCGCGGTCCCTCCCCTCCCACCACGTCCACAAGGCGGCTCCTCCTCATCATTCCGGGCTTGGCTCAGATCCCACCTTCTCAAAGAGCCCTTCTCGGACCCCTTATGTATGAAGTCCTTTCCAGCAAAGCTCTGCCCCTTCCTCCCGTTTTGTTTCCTCCTCAGCACATCGCTTTCAGGATCATCTTGTTTATTTACTGACTTGCTTAACCTCGCTCTCCCCCAGGACCGTGCAGCATAGGCTCCAGGCGAGTTTGTGACAGTCTCACTTGGAGACTCTCAGGTTGCACTGAGGTGTCACCTGAAAGCCCTCCTGGGCTGGAAGACCCGCTTCCTAGGTGGCTCACTCACGTGGCGGAAGGTCGGTGCTGACTCTTGGTTCCTCTCCATGTGGGTCTTTCCTCGGGACAGTTTCAATGTCCCTACGGCACAGGGGACACCTCCCCAGGCAAGCAAGCCACAAGACCATGGCAGAAAATGCAATGCCTTCTATGATCTGGCAGTAGAAGTCACACACTCTCACTTCCACCTGTTGTCCTGTTCCCATGAGTCAGCAGGCGAGGGGACGGGGGAAGGAGGGATGCCGAGGAGGCCAGGCTCATGGACCGTGGAGGTCGCTTACCACACTGTGGTCACAGTTTACTGTTTAAAAAGCAGGCCTTTGAGCTCAGAAAATATCCATGCAACCTCACATTTTCACGCATTAGTTCAACACTTAAAACCTTTTCGAAGAAATAATGTTTTCTACTTTTCCATGAAGACTGGGAGAAAGAAGCATGCATTTCTCCTCAGTGACAGAATTAAATGAAAAGAATCGTGAAATGACTACTGTTCTCACTTTCACTTCTTGTTGAACAATAGGTTACTGGTTTGGTTTCACTCTGCACTTAGCTGGACATGGGCAGCACTCAAGTGCTTTGACATGTGAAAGTGAGATTAAGGCCAAGGTCAAACCAAGCTGGGAGGAGTCTCAACAAGGACTTGGAAGCAGGCCCCCAGACAGAATCTGCAGCCCATGTCTCTTTGGGACAATGACATATGTAATTCTTCTACCAAAAATGACCTCACTTGTTAACAGCTGATTGGTCAGGGGCCTGGAAACTGTAGTGTATTATTGTACCACCCAGCCACCCAGGACGACAGTGACCACAGACTGAAGCCATGTGTAGCCTTGGCCTTCTCAGGGATCAAAGGCCAGGGAAGGCAAATATTTTTTTAAGTCACTGACACTAAGAACTACCTGTCTGGATTTTAAATCGTAATCATTTTTAATAAGGTGATGCCCAGAACAGCCTTTCCTAAGTATTTTAGCTAAGACCCCTCAGTTTCTAGTATGGCCAATCCTATTGATAATAAACAGATCGATCCATTCATAAATTAACCAAAACCTACCTAGAAAAATGCTCCTTTGAAAAAATAAAACAGAAAATGGAGCCAAATCTGCAATGTTCATAAATGTAATGAATATTAATTAGAATGAGAACTCAAAAAAATCGACTGTGGAGAAAGGACTTTAGAGGGTAAAACAAAGGTGACAGTTTATTTATCCTCTGCTCCTTCGACATCAGAAAGATAAAGTGTTCCATTCGGGGAAACTATTTGCTTTCCAACTCAAAGGAACAGAATGCCAGTGCGATTTATCGTCTGAAACTGGACAGCTGCAATACAGATCAGGGAGAGCACCGTCAAATCTCAGATACCTCGTTCTGCAGAAGAGAGGGAAAACTTCAAAACCCACTTTTCTGCAGCAATGGTTGGACCCGCGGTCCCTTAAATCCCATTTGCTGTTATACCAGAAGAAAAACACCCACCAGGGCAGTTCACGCCCTCGTGCCTGAGCCCGTGTTCCTGAGGCATCCCACAAGAGTCTTACTTCAGAAACTCCAAGCAGCTGGCCCAAGGTCCTGGGGTCGTGGGGAAGGAGGCAGCCAGCTTACAGCTCGTAAGCAGCAAGATCGGACAGGGCTGGGAGAGGGGGCAGTGTGTTCTCAAGGCGATTCTGATCCGGCAGAAGGGTTTGCTCTCTTATTTATTGGTTATGGGTCAGAAAAGGAAGAGTTTGACTTAAGAGACTGAACCCCAAGAATGTAAATCAAAGTGTCATCAGCAGGAATGCTTTTTGGAAAAGAAAATCATTGACTTCTTAATTTTAGTTTTCTGCAGGCTATGAATTAAAAAATCTGGAGATAAGTGATTCTGTCTCCATGTCTCCATCCCACCCCACCCCCAACATTTTTCCTGCATCGGCAAGAAAGGACACGGCCCCGCCCAGCTTCCTGTTACAGGGACCTTCCACGGCCGCTCGTGCTCCTGGCCTCTGAAGGGCAGCACAGACCCACCTGCAGCATCGCTGTGATACAAAGGCACCACTGTGAAGGGAAGCTTCTGGGAGGGTGAAGGGAGCCATCACTTCGGTGCAGTAACCCGTTAGCCTCGTGAAACTTGACTTCTAACTGCCAGGTTCTCCTAACCCTCAAAGTGCACATGCGAACTACTGTCCTCACTCAGGGACTGAGCAAAACACACAAGCCTGCAGGCCAGCCAGCAGCTTTTGCAAAGAGCAAACAGATATAGTGTTTCCCATCACAAGAGCAAATATCAAGCCCCTATTGTTGCCTTTTCTAAAAGAAGGGGACCTTCCAGGGAATATTTGCACTTACTTATTTTGCATGCGGGAGAAAAGCCCAAATCTAATAAAAGATCTGCAGTATATATACACTCATGTAGCAAAGATTCCTTCCCAGGTGTCGACAGGAATGGTTTCTCCAGTTTTCAGATCTGGAACTATCTCCTCTGACATTGTTCTCTGGGTTCCTTTTCTTCTCAACGCAGCCCTTCTTTGGGCTGCGGTTGTTCATGGGTCCGAGATGGCATTTCATGTCAAGTTAGAGGTTATATGAGTCAGAGTTCTCCAGAAAAACAAAACCAATAAGATTAATGTGTGTGTGTGTGTGTGTGTGTGTGTGTGTGTGTGTGTGAGAGAGAGAGTATATATAGAGAGAGATAATACATAATGATATAATAATATACTCTATTTCTCTAGGACATATATAATGTATTTTCTTCACAGACAGAGCAAAAGAGTTGAAGGATGGGCTCATGCAACCTTGGAGGCTGGCAAGTTCCAAGTTTGCAGAGCGGGCCAGCAGGCTGAAGGCTTGGGGAAGAGCTGACGCTGCAGTCCAAAGGCAGCCCGGTGGCACAACAGCTTCTTGCTCAAGGAGAGCAGTGTTTTGTTCTATTCAGTCCTTCAGCTGAGTAGATGAGGCCCAACCACGTGTGGCAGGCAATCCACTTTACCCAAAGTCCACTGATTTAAATGTAAATCTCATCAGAAAACACTTTCACAGAAACATCCCCAAATCATGTTTGGCTACCTATCCAGGCATCATGGCCCAGCCAAGTTGACACATGAAATTAACTATCACCAAGGGCAAAAGATCTTTTAAATTTTATTATTTTACATAGATGTGAGCCATCGGTCTCTTTGGCAAGGCTATGAGACATGGATGAGTTACAAGTACTGAAGGACTTTTCTCTATGTCCAAACAGAGAAATCAAGGCCGAAACGCCATCTTCAATAATGCGACAACAGAGCAGGCTTTTTCATTTCCGTGGCATCTGTGGTGGGACCACAGACACACAGCACACTGTGCATAAAAAGTCCTTAACCACCAGCCTGCCCAGGGCTCCCTGTGCAGGTGAGCAGACCAATGCAAGGTGGAAAATTCAATAAAACCTGCAGATATGGCAGTCCAGGGCATAGAAGATGCAAAAGAACAAATAGCTCAAAAACCAAATCTCACGGGTTCCAGGATGCCCTATGGGGAATGTTGCAGAATACCTTCCAGCTTTTTTCTCTGAGCTGAGATGAAAACGACTCCCCTTTGTCTGAACACAGAACCACTGGGCAGCAGAAAGACAGACACAGCTCACACTTGGAGCAAACTGACCGATCAAAAACTGGCCTTTCTGTATCCAACATACAGACAATCCAGCCATGGAAAACTAGAGTTCAATGACTGCCTTTATTCTGATAAGATACCTGGGAAAATGAGGGTTCAGCCCTCACCATGCCTACAACAGCAAAGACTGGCCAACGAGTGGGGGGGGGGGCTTCCGTGTTTCCCAGCATGACCCTGAATGAACTGCCTCTCGTGGGGCAGGGATAGTTCAGTATAGTGAGTTACTGTCCTTTCCCCCTCAGATGAACGCCAGCAGGCCCATTTCATTCACCAGTATTTGCATAGGCCTTAGGAAAAGCTATTAAGATTCGGGACCATTATCAAAGGGGACTTGGCAGAACCTAATCTTTGGGAGACAGAAAACTGGCCCAGAAGTGGAGCTGTAACCTTCAGTCACCTGCTGGCACTCCTGCAATCCGATGCCTAAGAAATGAGGGCCCAGCGCGTCTTTGATGCCCAGTCCAGGCTTTGAAGCCATGTCATGACCACAGGACAAAGGCAGCACTGTTTATGCAAATCTAGAAACAAAAGAAGCTAAAATCCAAAGCCATTAAAAGTAACATCAGAAATTCAATCCACAGAGATGATTAGAGGCCCTGCACCAGTAGGAAACTGATGCCTAAAAGCAAAGCTGGGCAACGTACCAAAACACACATGGAGGGAAGGAATCCTGGGCAGCCGGAGGCTGGCTGGATGCACTTAGGAGGCTTGGAACACGCAGCTCCCTGTGCCAAGGGGCAGCATCTGGGTGCTGCAGGCAGCAAGCCCTGGGCTTCCGCTGCCTCTGCATCAGGTGCTCGCAGCCTCTCTGTGAGAAGTCCCAAAGGTGCCCCTGCAAGGCCGGACCTCTGGCTGCCACGTCCCTCGGCAGTTCAGTCATCACACAGGACACAACAGTCTGATTGAACACCTTTGGGCACAATCTACCTACAACAGGATGAAGTACAACGGGCCTCTGAGAATACTTAGACTTTACTTTTAGGTCATTCCAAAGAGATCTAAAGTTGGGCTGGGGGTCCAGGAACATCAGTCACGCAGAGTGATGATTCCTGCAAATGCTTCAGATATGGTCGCACCCAGATCGGGTAGGGACCCCAGAGAACATCTGATCCAGAGGCTCTCTAGCCTGGCTGCACATCAGCACTGCCCGGAAAGTTTTCAAAATACCCCACCTGCCCTGGCCCTACCCCAGAGATTCAGACTTAAATGGTCTGGGGTATTTGTTAAAACCCCATCAAATGCTTGGAAATAGCAGCTGCATTGAGACCACAGCCCCGGGAACACATCTCCCTTATGTGACAGGAGAGGAAACTGAGGACAGAAAGAATAAGTGGCTTGTTCAAAGTGACGTGGCATAAGCAGTGCCTCCCAGTCTTTCACAAGACAACATGACAAAGCGATGACATCTGCACCCTGGGAACCAGGCTGCTTTTGGCTAGAAGCAACTGCCCGGGACACCCCAGATGACTAGTATCTCCTTGATGGCACACAGTAAGCTAAAAGATTGCAGCTCACATTTTTTGAGAAGAAAAAGGACTAAAAAAAGAAAATGGACACATAAACTTGAGAACCTTCACTGTGGAATTTGTGATAGACCTGAGCCCCACAGGACCCAATGAAACTAGGGTGTGGAATAGCACAAGATTTAGCAGCTGAGTTGCAATCCACCCCCGAGAAGGCTGCCTGCAGGTGAGGTTGCAATCATGCCCCTATAACAACTCGGGACGCACCGGTGCACAGCAGCGGCACATCCGGAAGCATCCTTTATGCAGCCTACCAGAACAGCGAGGATCTCCACATAGGTGTGTTTCGGTTTCATAACTCATGAAGACGCCAGACACAGAGACTTTGTCACATCACATTATCAGGACAGAAATGCCAACTACTACACGCAGGCTGACTTAGTAGAGTACTTCTGTTTTCCCAAATGAGGGGAGGGCTTTGTAACGGCATGCCAAAGAGAAAAGCAGGAAAATTAAACACAAGCAACAAATAGACCGAGATGAGCAAAGATGAGGACCCAAGTGGTTCAAATGACCTCTGTTTATCTGAAGCAAATGCAGGGGTTTGATTTCCCTTCACACCATTAAGAGATGGTCATCAACAGCCAGCCTTTCTTCTCTAAAACTAACTGCTTAATGAGCTCAAGGCGGGAGGCGCACTGAGCAAATACAAAGGCTCGAGAGAGTGTCACGCTACACCGAGCACTCTACCTGGTGGGCAGTTCAGGGCACTGTCTTAAAAATAATTTTTAAAAAATATAGCCACCGTTGCAAGGAGGGAGAACATGGCTTAACTCAATTTTAAAAAACCCACAAACGATGCTCGCCTGGCACAGCCTCTCCATTGTAATCTTGTATCTTCCTACATCACTTGATAAGGAAACCTCTGGACTTTGATTGTTTTAGCCCCTGGGACCTGGAGATGAGAAGATCCACGCTATGCCAACTTTCCAAGCTCTGAAAATCCCATGGCCTGTATTTTAGATGCATACTTGATCTTTGGTCCTCCCACGAGGGTCCCCTGTTCCTCAGGGGGCCGTCTGGGAGCCCATCCCTCTTATTCCCAAACCCAGAGGTACATCCAAATCATTTGCATCCATGTTTAAGACCGGATTCCCAGGCTCTTCCCACCAGCCCCCTGTTGAATGTGGTGGAAACGGGGCCCAGAAATCGATGCCACTAATAAATCTCTCAGGTGTTGGGATACAGTTGGCCCCTGAACCAACATTTAGGAACCTAGAGTTGAAGGCCAGTAGTCTTATACCAAAAAGTAGACAGAACAGTGATGAGAGCCATGTCCATTCACGGCCAATGAACTTGACCACTGAAGGTGAGTAAGTCATTTTTAGGCCACCCCAACTACCTGGATGTATCCAGAGACAATCTGCAAAGGCCAGATAAACGAAGGCATTTTTTAGTCCATTGCTTCAGAGATTCATGGTTTCTGGTGCGAACAAGAATTTTCTAGGGTGGAAATCAATGTGCCCAGTAAATCATAAAGTCTAACAAGATTGAGGAAAGCTAAAGAGGGGATGTGTAATTTTCTCAACTATTTCAGTATGCTGGCTGTTTCAACAAAACCCGCTGGAAACACCAGACACAGCCCGACTGTCTGCATGCCCTCCTGCCCCCACCTGCCCCGAGCAGAGGGAACGCGGCAGTGTGGAGGCTTCGTATGCACTTACTGTTCAGTGGCACAGCGATGACATGAAAAAACCCTGATTCCACTGGGCAGCAACGTCCCACTATCTTGGCGGGTCTCAACCATAATCGCTGTGGTGTGTGGAGCTTGGACAGATTATGGGGCTGGCTGGAAACCAAGAAACTAAAATGCAGTCCAGCGGTCCAGCAAGGAACTCCGTGCTGGAAATGCCACAGCGCAACTGTCCACAGCCACATTTCTCACGGGGGGCCCAGGAATTTAAGTTCCACTGTAAGTCTCCAGAAAATTCTACCTTTCCCAAGCCTCAAGTTCCTCACTTAACTTGACATTGAGGAAGAGTGCCAGTGCACTTCCATATGTTCCCCATCCTCAGAATCATCTCTCGTCCAGTGGGAATAGGAAGCTTGCTGTACCCCACTGTCCCCACCACCTCCAAAACAATCACTCTCAGAAAGAAGAGAGTTCCTACTGCTCTGTTGTCTATAACACAGGCACTACGGCCTGCCTGCGCAGTATTCCCAAGTTTGACAGCTGCCTTCATCTGTGCAGGCACTGATGGGCTGGCTTACAACAACAGAAATTTGTTTCTCGCAGTTCTGGGAGCTAGATGTCCAAGAGCAGGGTGTCAGCGTGGCCAGGTCTGGTGGAGGCTCTTTTGAGGCCTGAGGACTTATCGCTGCGCCCACCTCACGTGGTGGATGGGATGAGGGATCTATCTGGGGCCTCTTTTAAATGTTCATCCCATTCCCAAGGGTGAACCCCTCCTAGAGATTCAACTCCTGATTCCACCCTTTTGGGGAGTTAAAATTTCAACATACGGATTTTGGGGGAACACATTCAAACCAGAGCACCCACCAAAATGGGGAGAGATCTATTTAAGGAGCCTGATGCATCCCTGAATAGATTTTGAAGTGATTCAACCTAGAAGGTAAAAAATTCTTCCAATACAGCCAATTTATCGATGAAACCCGGGACGCATGAGTGTGCTTCCACAGCCACAACCTGGGCCCTCACTCAGTCTCCCACCAGACTCTTACAGGCATGCAGCCCAGGGTCACTGCTTACCTTATCATTAATGTTTCTGAAATGCACATCTTCTAAGGGGTCTTGAAACATGAATCAGAAAACACTGGCGGAACGGGCGATTTTGCATTATATTTACAAAGGAATGAAGTCTCATCAGCTGAACTATCAGGCCTGGGACAGGCCTTGGCTTGCCAAATTTGATAGACAAGTGAAATAATAATAACAGCTTCCATGAAATGAAATGGGTCAGGAAGTCTTAAGTTCAGCCTTGGCAAGATGTCATGCAGCTATCATTGGCAGTTCCAGTCTGAAGCGATTTCTGTGCGGTGCTCCCAGAGAGGAAAAGAAAAGCCCTCTAGGCAAATCTAAGGCTTAATTCATGCAAGAGACTTGGCGGACGCCACCAACCGCAAACGCCGTGTTTGCAGGGATCCGAATGGCCGCGGCTTCCGGAGAATTAATTACAGCCACTGTATTTATTATTTTGCATGCCTTCTCAGTTATTACCTCTAACGAGATCCCTTTCTACTTCTATGAGCGTCTAGCCACAGCCTTCCTACCAGAGAAAGGGAGAGCCGAGGGAAAAGAAAAAGGATCCCGATCCCTTCGCCCCTAGATGGCTCTCTGGCTGTGGGCCAAGCCTGCTGGTTCTAGAAAGCAGTCACTTCCTGAGCCCGAAGACTCCAGGGGAGCCGGAGAGGATGCGAGGATCGCCGCCCAAACGCCAACAGGGGCCTGGTAAGCCACATCAAAGAGTCGGACTGTGCACACAGAGGGGCCCAATGGGGACGTGACTGTCTGGAAAAGGGGCGGGGCCGCTGCTGCTCGGCCCCCGCAGTCACCGCTGTGCACAAACACAGCCCTGGCGAAGCAGGTGCTGGGCCCGCGGGCATGTCCGGTGGGTGAAAAGTTATCCAGTTGTCTATTTAGGGTATATGCACTTTTGGGGTGTGTATTACACTTCATTAAAAAGTTGTGTGAGTGTGTGTTTTTAATGAGCGTAGGGTCCTATTTTCTGGGGGCCAGAGACACAAGGAGGAGAGCACAAGATAAGTATAATCAGGGTGGGTTCGGAGTCACTACCTGGAGCAGGTTCGAGTGTGGGTGGGCCGGTAGAACTTAACAACCTAAGATACAGAGGTTGACTTTTTAAAAATCACACTTATGACCCTGGCTGGTGTAGCTCAGTGAATTGAGTGCAGGCCTGTGAGACAAAGGGTCACTGGTTCGATTCCCAGCCAGAGCACATATGCCTGGGCTGCAGGCCAGGGCCCCAGTAGGGGGTGTGAGAAGCAGCTACACATTGATGTTTCTCTCCCTCTCTTTCTCCTCCCTTTCTCTCTCTCTAAAAATAAATGAATAAAGTCTTTAAAAAATTAAAAATCATACTTATGATCAGGCTATATAAAATATGCATATTTAGATTGACAGTGAAAGGACACACATATATGCACAGGAAGTTTCTAGAAGAATACACAAGAAACTGTTAACATTGGTTGCCTCTGGCAGGTGGTATGAAGTAGAAGGGAGGCTTACTTTTTATCGTATTCCTATTCATACTGTTTGAATTTTATTGTGGGAATATGTTACCATTTCCATTTTTTTAAAAGTCAAGAAAAAATTCTTAATATACTTAAATCCCTATTAAATAATCTATAAGGCCCCTAAGAGATTACAATTTTTTCAAACCAGTAACATTTGATATTCTAATAACATAAGGGCAGTGAAATGAGTAAGTCAGTCCTTTCAGAATACAAATGCCAAGGCATACACATGGACAATACACACATTTTGTAATTCCTGATGAATAATAACAGTGATTTAGATACATGGAGTGAAGGCACTTCATAACAGACACCTGGAGAACAGGACCAACGACTGTACTACAGGCTGTTCATTTTCTCTCGGACTTGAACTTCACTGTGTGTTGTTATTTGAAGATGCACAGAAACAAGCATTATGATAGTCCTATGCTGGTCCCTACTTGAGCCTCACACGCCCTTCTGCGCTGGGCCAATGGCTGGGGGACAGCACCGCGCAGGGATACGGCCCCTGCATGCATTTCAGTGATTGGAAAAGGGGCTGAGGCAGGACGAGCAGCCCCCTGGTCACAAAGCCTTCACTGTTCATTCCCGCGGCCACCAGGCACAGCAGAGGGAGAGGGCCACAAGAAGCAGGCTCATGAATACCTGGAGTCACAAAGCGACGTGGTGGTGGAGTCACCTGCAGAAGGGCTGAAAACCTGTCTGTAAGACCGGACCTGCTGGGAGGTTCACTGGCATGCTCCTTTCCATGGAAAGCAGCATGGGCTACAAAATAATCAACACTTAAACAGCCACCCAGGGTTAGAAGTCTAGAGATCTGTTACCTCATCCAGACACTAATTCACTGCACAATATATAAGGGTAAAATCCTTTAACTGGATTCTAATTTTCCCACCCATGGAAGTTCATTAACAACGCAGAACCAGAACAATTTAGGCATTCTTGCTAACCCTGCCGGCAATATGTTACAACTACAGTGATAAGATTGGTGACACGCTTAGTTACTTCAGTTTTTACCCAAAGGAAATATATAATCCCAAGGCCCAATCATGTTTTGAAATTGGAGGGTGGGGGGAAGGACTGATAATTTTCTCCAGTCATTTGAAAGGAACCTGTGTGTAGGGGTCAACCAACTCTAAGACCACTAATCAAAAAGGCTGAAATACGGATACTTTCAGTTTTGCCAGTACAAACCCAAAACACTGCAGCCACTCATGTGTATGAATAGTGCTGCTTGATTCACTTGCCACAGACAATCCTTGATACATTTCTTTCTGTTTCTGTGTAGCTGTGATCGTAGCAAGTGACCTGCATACGTGGGGGCAGCGCACATGTTCAGTCTCGTTCTGTTCCTATAAAATCTACCACAGAGAGAGTGCAGTCACTAGAAAATGCCTAGGGAAGTGACAAAATGATCAAGACAACGGAAGGGAACCCCCGAGTCCCCTATGTCATTCAAGTAGAAGGGGCCGTCCTTGTTTGAAAGTAACACTGGCACCCTTATCTTCCCAAATTGAGTCAAGTGACAGAAGCAAAAAGTATTGTGGAACGAAGTGTTCCTTTCTTGATCTTAAACAGACTGCCTGTACTCAGTCTGCGACATTAACTGCCTGGGTCACAGCCTGACGCCCACGTGCACTAGCCTTGTGACCTCAGGAAACTCATTTAAATTCTCCGTGCCTCAGTTTCCTCCTGTGTAAAGTGAGGAGAGTGATGGCACCTCTCACCCAGGGTTGTGGTCCGGAGGAAGTTAGTTCTCAAAGCAAAATGTTTGCAACAGTGTTGGGAACCGCCCTGCCTGGTATCAGAAGCTGTAACCCCTGCCTAGGCTAAGGCTGAGGGAACGACCTTGGAACCACAAGCCAGCAAGGAGACAAAAGTTTATCTCCCTGGCAGGAGCCCGCTTCTGCTCCATTTACTTCACCCTGCCTGAACCCCAATGCTTGGTCGGTTAGCCAATGATGAGTAAGATTCCCCAAGGGGGGAACGACCTAAGACAGGCACGATCACGTGGGAGGCCCCCAAGGAAGGACTTTGGGGGCTACGGCAAAAGGGGGTGATGGACCCTCACCCCCCGGTTTTGACAAAGCCTGAGTGCTCATTCCATCCGTGAGAAAATCTCCTTATCTCTTGGTTGCCTTAGTTCCCCTTGCTCCACCTAAGCCTGAAACAATGACAGGATGGTGCAGCCCTGTACTAAGAAAGGGCGGGTTCCCCGGGTGATCAGACCTAAGAAAGAATATGTAAAATCCTATGAAACCTGCTTTGTTTAGAATGCTCTCGGTTAAATGGGAAGGGTCCAAGGAGGAAGTAAGTTTGTTCCTCAAAGTTTTACACCTCTTTGACCCTGACTCAAAGTAGGCTCTCAGAGTTCCTTGTTATTTGATCCTTACTTCCCTGCAATGAGTAATGAGCTTTACCTGAATTCTTGTACAAACAAACCCAATAAAAGGCCTGCTGGGACAGGAGAAGGCTGGCCCTCCCCCAGAGAGGGTGGCCAGAGCACCTTCCCCTTGAGAGGGTGGCCGAGGCGCTCTCCACTTGGAGAATGGCCCCCCCATCCCTACTTCTCCACAAAAAATTGCCTGTTTCTGTGTATGTTCATTTCTCGTGTGCGAACGAGCCATCTGCAGCGTTCCAAGGTCCCTGCCGGTCAGTGATCACGCATCACAACCTCACGGCCCACAAAGTCAGTTTTCCTTACACTGGTCATGTGTTATTGGAAGGGAGAACACCGAGTTCCTTTTGATCACACATGTTTTAGAATCTTCAGTTGGGCAGATAAAAGTAAAGGAGATGGAACGAAAAGGAAAAGATGAATAGGAAATAGCAGTTATAATTTGGCAGCGTTTATGTAAAAGACAACATCAGTGCACCATCTCGTTTGCTGTTACAAGAAATCTTTGAGGTAGGCGCTATTGTTCCTCATGTCCAGATGAGGAAGCTACGCTCAGAGGTTCGCTGATGTGCTCACAATCACACAGGGGACGGGAACGCATGTCTGTCTGACTCCAGGATCACACACTCCGATCTCAGCACTGTATCGCCCACTGTGCATAAGAAGGAAACAAAGGGGCAAAAGTGAGGCAAGCAGACTAATGGGGTGGAGAGGGCTCAAGTAGCATCTACGTTTTACCCCTTGAGCTGGAACTCCATAAGGGCAACGGAAACATTTCACGCTGTGATGGTAATGATAAAGTGTGACATCACTCTCGCTGCTGGCACTCAGGGCTATCGTTCACAGCACTTTGGAACATTTTATAAACATATGTGTTTTGGTGACTCTCCTTACATGCTTCCAGGAGAGCGTTAAAATGTGGAGATTGATCCAAGTGAATCCCCAAACACTGCACAGAGTGAGTCGTGTACAAAATGTTGGGATCGGTACCCAGACCAAGTATCTCACCATTGTTTATGTCCACGGAAACCCATCTCTTTATTGAGAAAGCCATACAACGGTCCCCGCTGTGTGTACTACTTTCCCAAACTCTGCCAAGTGAGATGCTCACAGCATTCTGCAGGTGCACAGCAGTTACCGCCTTGTGATCACACAGACTCCTCGAACCCCAGCCATCTCCACTCAGGCAACCACAGGCTCTCCAAAAGACAAGCTTAATGTATCTTTTGGGTCAAATGTTTGCCTGGTGGGCCCCCCACTCCCTCCCCGTTTCTCATTATCATGGTACTTGGCCCTGCTCCCCAAATCGTAGGTTTGGAAGAGGCATGAGATCGGCCTTCCCCCTTTGGCTAAGGCCACTGTTCCGGGCTCCACTGAATGAAGGGTGACCCTCTGAAGCCCACTGACATACGTCACGTGCCTCTAGTTCCCTTTGTCTCAACACAGCTGCAACTCCCACTAACTCAGAGTTTCATCAGAACACAAGGAGTCCCTTCCTTAGTTGCCTATTCCAAGGCTGTGCTAGTTGAAGGAAAACCATTAGTTTGGTACCATTTCCCGATCAGATGGGTAAATGGGGTTTTTCCTTTATGCTGGTACAAAGTTTGTTGAAAATATAAACTGTCCTTAAGTCACCCTCATCTGAATGAGCCTGAGGCTGAGATGTCTCCACTCACTCTCTGACAGAAAACATTTTCAGGTCCATTGGTTGACCCTCATTCCACCTGCATGCTCGGTGCAGACCAGGTCCAGAACTTCAAGTGAGAAGAACAAATCCTATCGTCAGGAAGTCTGGATGTGATCTGTGAGCCACGCCTCTCTATCACCCACAGAGGAAAGAAGTCTCATTGGATGCTCGCCCGGCCGTGATTAGAGGTGAGCAGATGAATGAGAAGACTGAGCCAGCAGTTATTGAAATAAGATTCACTGGAAGCTGGCACCCAGACTCTGCTCAACATGGTTCAGTCTTTCAAGGTTGTGGAGAGCTCACAGCCATTTCTGACACTATTTTTTAACATCAGCATGTGCTGGCTCTGCAGAGTGAATACGAACCAACTTGGCATCTCGGAATGTTGAGGAGAGCTTGGGACAGAGAGACTAGATAGAGGTAAGCAATTGGCAGAAGCCCCTCAAAGCAGTAGCATCCTAAACTGAGGCTCCACCTGCAGGGTCATATCCCATAACCTTCCTGGCCAAATACTCCTCTAGGGCTGGTCGCTGAGTTAGCAGCTCTGGGGGTAGAATACAATGAGTTTGGAGGTTTGCTGTCAGCAGACCTGCCACCCCCATTATCTCTCCTGACAGAAAACTCTGGTTAATGTCCCCGTGCCTTTTTTGGTCCCTCTGTGCCCTTTTCTGGAACCCCCATTGCTGCTCCCTAGGTTTTAGTAGATTCCTATTTGTCCTTCAATACTGAGTTTAAACTAAGTATCAACTCCCCAAGAAGCCTTCTGTGACCACACAACTGCCCAATCTGATTTAGAAGCCCTTTGTTGCTCCCCCCACCTCTTGTAAATGCCATTCAGATCACCTTACGCTGCCCAGAAAACAAAAACAACAAAAAACTATATTTGTTTGTGAAGATCCACATCTTGTTCAACTTTTCTCTGCTCAAACATGGTCATTAGGGATACGTGCTTGTACAAGCTCCCTGTGCCTCAGTTTCCTCATCTGTAAAAAGGTAGACTACAGTATACACCTGATAGGGTTTTTATAAAGATTAAACCAGCAAGTGGATGTGAAGTGCTTAGAAGAACCGTGAGTTCTTGGTGTTAATAATCTGTGATTTAACAAATAAGTGTAATCTTGAGTAAGCCAGGTACTCTAGACAGAATACCTTCTACGAAATGGAGATAATTTTGTTTCTTTACATAATGACAGTAAGGATCAAATAAGATAACATAGTTGATTACAGTACTTGGAGAGCTATAAAGCACGATCTATAACTATGGATCTTGGTTATCATTATCTAATAAATGGTATGAGGTTTCTAAGCCAGAACTCAAAGGAGAGTTTTTAGTGGCTAATGCGTGGGTGCCCAAGGCCTTACCCAAGCCTCGGGCTTCCTCCTTAACCTTCCAACACTGGCCATAAAGGACGAAGGACAGTTACATGGGCCATGAATGAGGGTATGGGAATAGAGACCCCAAAGTTCTGTAAAAAATTGGGATACTACCCACTCAAACAGACCACCGATGTCGACAGAACCTGGAGCACCCAGGGGAGCTAGGAAACACAGTCACTGTTGGCTGATTCTGAGCACATCGTAAAATCTATGCAATTCAAGAGCAAGAAAGAATTTTTGAAATTCTAATTTCAAATGCATGCCCATTCCCTCATGTTACGGATGAGAAAACTGATGTCTATGGCTCCCAAGAAACTGCCCCCAAATCAAATATCAAGCCAGCGACCAACAGCTCTCACCTCCTAATCTTACAGGTTTACGTAAGTTTTGCTTGTAGCTTGTCCCCACTACTGCCTTACCAGGGCAGCGTTTAGGGACACACGGGCTCAAGTTCCATTTATTAATTTTAATAATATTAAAATTATTAATTTATTATTATTAATAAACCATTTATTAATTCTGTGGCTTTAAATGAGTCGTTGAATGGATTCAAGGGATTCAAGTTTCAGTTTCTTCCTAGGGATTCAAGTTTCAGTTTCTTCCTTCGTAAAATAAGGATCATAGTATCTCTTCTAAATAGTAACAAATGCAATGTTCTTTAAAACTAAGCAATGCATAAAGACCATACTGTAAAACATCTCCTTTGGAAAAAAGCATCTAAGAACTACCATTTTTGATTCTCTCTCTCTCTCTCTTTTTTTTTTTTTTTGGTGTTGAAGTGGTTAAAAAAATTCTTCCTTCTGGCTTTAAACCTGGCTGCACCAGCATTCCCACTGGTCACATAACATGCCCTCCTCCGTGGCAGCGGTCACGTATGGCAGGGTGTGTACAGTGAAGCAGTGTATAGCACAGTGCTGCACTATACCTCGTGTTTGCTTTCTCACCCCTGCACCTCTCCCACCAGGTACGGCCTGGCTGCCAGTGCCAGCTACGGCTTTATCCATCTTTCTGTCTTTCTGCCCAGCTGTTGCTCCAAGGATATGTTCTGTCTGCAGACAGCTCCCTTTATCAGCACAAAATATAAGCTGCTCAGGAGTGACCAGAGCTCTGTCTTCCTCTAGGAAGTCCTCTTGTCCATGTAGCTGGCTGCCTGTCCCCCTTGGGCAGCATCCTTCCGCTGTCCACAAGCCCCTTAGAGGCTCACCCGGTCATCAACGTCTTGCCCTCCGATACTTGTGTTTATCAAAGCTGCAGAACTGAACCCATTTCTGAAGTTGGGTCAGGCAGCCACCCCCACGGATGCCCGGCCTTTCCCTTGGAAAACCCAGGAACCAGGCCCAGGGCTCTACCCTGAGGGCAGCAAAAACTTGGCTGTTTGCTTTCTCCTGGGCGACTCAGTTCCCAGGTCCCCAGGGGGCCCAGTGAGGTTTCATTCTGGGGCGGGGGATGCGTCCCAGGAGATTGCACAGGTGGGGACAGCCGGGAGCGCTGAGAGGAAACAGGGCCCACGGTGGTGGTGTGGCTGAGAAGGCACGGCGGTCCTACTAGCCTGAAACTCTGGGTCCACATCCTCTCTTTGCCTCCCGACCCCCGAGGACCAGGATTCTGTGACATGGGAGCAGGAGCTTTTATCATGGCGCACTTGTGCCACCCCAGCCATTCCGGAGACCCCCTTGCCAGCCGCAGTTATGCTCCCTGTCGTCTCTGGAAGACGAGGCAGCGACGGGCACCCTTATTCTCTCAATCAAGGGAGATAGGTACGAGGTGGAGAAAGAGGAAACTTCCGAAGTAGAAAGGGGGAGAAGCTTGCACTCTTGCGGAGGCTCCCCAATCCCTTGTCCGGGAGAGCGACGAGGACGCCCGGACCCCCCACCCACCATCTGAGCTCCGGGCGGTTTCTTATCCTCGTTAGCACCCCATGCGCACAGCAACCCGCGCGCGTCTTTCCCCAACCCAGCCGCACGATCCTCCCGGGACCCGCGCGGGCAGCGAGGGGGTGTGCGTGGCATCCTTCCTGCGGTCCCCCAGCGGTCCGCTCGCCCCGCAGCGGTGCAGGGCGACCCCCGCCCAGGTCTCCGCAGACCGCGGGCGCTGTGCGCGCCGCCTCCCACCGCCACTGCCCCGGGCCCCCGGCGGCTCACCAGATGGCCATCCTGCTCTTGGGGTAGTCCAGCCGGTCCAGGCAGCCGAGGAAGTGAGGCAGCGTGTGCGCGGCGTTGCGGGCCAGGATGGCCACCAGCACCGTGGGTCTCTGCAGGGGTGACTCCGGGAAAACCCTCGCCTCCTCTTCGTCGTCCTCCGAGTCCGGCTCGGCTGCAAAGCGCGCCCGGCAGCCGCCGCGGAACAGAGCCCAGGAGACAAGCAGCAGCGAGCAGGCGAGGCTGGCGGCGGGGCTCGCAGCCATGTTCAAGGCTGGGGCGGGCGGCGGGGGACCTGCAGCGAACGCGGAGCCGGGGGACGCGGCTGGCGGGGCCGGGGGTGCGCGCACACCGGCACGGGCCTCCGTGGCCCCGGACCCTCCCGCCGCCGCTGCACCGCCCAGGCCCTGACGCGGGGGCGCACCGAGTACCTGCAGCCGCCAGGGCTCGCCCGGGGCTCAGGCTTGTAGACAGTCGGGTCTGTGGGGCTGTTTGTCCTCCGTCCTGCGGAAAGTTCCTCCAGCCCAGGCTCAGACTGTACAGCTGAGGTCTGTGGCTTCCCCTAGAGCCGTGAGGTGTGGCCCTGTCTGCCAATGGGCGTGTGAGTGAGTGTGTGTGTGTGTGTGTGTGTGTGTGTGTGTGTGTACATAAGGGTACAACTCCAAGAATATTTATTCTGCTTTCGCAAACCGCAGTCGAAAGTCCTTCACAGTGATGCAATGCATCCCGTTTTTCATAATGCACCTATTGACTAGATGGGAGAGCTCTGAAGCGGAAAGTCACCCAACTCTTCATTACTGTGATTTAAAAAAAAAAAAATTAGCTTTCGCAAAGGCAGAATGTTCGCATTTACTTATACACTTAATTTCTCCTGAAGTTTATTCTTGACTGGGGAGAGCTTGGATCTGAGTAGACCAAGTTTGAAGACTTGGAGAAGGTTACAAACAGATGGAACCCGTGAAAGGAAAGGACCGCCCTTTGGGACGCTGTTCTGAATGCCCACTCTACCTGCCAGCCCAGGGTCCTGAGCTTCCTGCCAGGACAGGCAGAACCCAGGACAGATGGCTCAGTTAGATAGTTTTCTTCCTCCCTAGTGATCTAAACTAACCAAGAAAGGGAAAAAAATCCACCCATGTTGGAGGAGAAGAGGTATAAGGAAGAGAAGAAGGAAGAAGACAACTAGCCCGTGAAATGAAACTGCTAAAGGACACTTGCTCTTGAGGATAACACAGAGAAGCCGCAAATGAAACCCTCAGCACCGTCATCGCGGGACTGGGTAGGCTTTCATGAACCTGAGAAAGGTGGGTTGGTACACTGCACGTTCATGACCCCCATCCTAACTTGTCCCACCCCCTTTCTACTGGTTCCATCCATCCGTCTCTGCAACCACGAGAAGCCTTCACCACTGAGCTGCAACCACCTTGCTCCCTCTGAAGAGTTTGCCTTCTTGACTGAACTTCCTAACACTCCATCTCTAACTAATGTCTCTACCAACACGATCCCTGTCCTGACAGGGCCTTTGATCCCCTCCCTTGTCCTCCCTCCTGGTCCAGGGCTTTTCTCCACCATTTAGCCCCACTCTCTACCGCATCTTCAGCTGGTTCCTCTCTCTCCTGTCCCTCATGATAAAAGCTCAGTCGGTCCTCTCTTATTCTTAATTATCTTTCTGACACTAACGCTAACCCTAACCCTTCTTGCTTCTGTGGTTCTATCTACCTGAAATTCCAACCCCTTCATCCCCTTGTGACCCCTGTTCTTTTCCTAAAACATGCTACTGAGTTCAAGGACATTTCTTTAATAGAGCATTCCCTAATTTTCTCCACACCCTTCCTTATCCTCTGCTTCCAACATAACTGTATCACTTCATTATATTTATCTGTTTATTTGATACATGCTCATTACCCATGCATTTCCCGCACCTGTGCCTTGGCACAGGGTGGGGGGGCACTGAGTAGATATTGAAACCAATGAGTGAATACAATTTAAGGGGCACACCTAGTCTTCCTAAGTGAGCTATATTTCAAGTTTGTTTTTCAACTGGATTGAAAACTGTATTTCTATAGTCACTATTTATGTAGTTCTTGAATGCAGGCCACAGTGTAGACAAAACTTGGACACTGGGACAGGGGAGGGAGGGAGGAAAAAGGAAGGAAGGAGGGAAGGCAAATAGGACTAGAGGGAGGGATGGAAGGGAGCAGGAAGGGACGTATGTGTAAAACAGTCCAAGTATGATTGGTTCTTCTATGCCAAAGGCTCCAAATGTAATGATTAAGTCTATTTTACTATTGGATAAAAATATGTTGAAAATGGGGAAAAGAAAGAAAATAACTACCCCAAATCCACTATCTCACCACAGCCATTATTACCATTGTGGGATCACTTTAATTTGACATTTTCAACTTGGATATTTTCGATATGGGTTTGTACTCATTTCTCTTTAGTGAGACTCAACACTATGTTGATAGGAAATGTTAAATAAATATCTAGAAAAAGAGATGAAATATTTGGGGGACCCTGAATTGCTTTTGATGCCTTTTCATATTCACAAAGCCAAGTATTATTTAAGACTGCATATATATAGTATGTCTGTCCATTTATTTAATGTCTTTTTCAATGATCATCAATAACATTTATAGCATTCTTCATAAAAAGCCTGCTCATCTTTTCTAGGTACTTTATTTTTTGTTTGATTTTTTTGTTCCAGATGTTAGCAGCATTTAAAAAAACTTAAATATACTATATCTTGATTTTGTAAATGGGGAATTCAGAATGCACTTTTAAACTTACGAGAAATTGGAGAAACCATATTTTGAATTATTCTAAATTCTTTCCTGCCTGCCAGAAATCCCTCCTATAGGCTCATGCATGTGAATAGTAAAATAGCATAGCATTCTAAATACTCTACTGAAGATGTAAACATCTCACCCATTCTGCTTGAAATGCAGAGAGTGGAAAATGGTATAGTTTGTGTACAAAGGAAGGAACAAGAGATCCAGGAACGTTCTTACAACCCATGGACGAAAGGCTGATCTAGAACACGAGCCTCCACTTTCCAACTTGAAATTACAGTCGCATACAACACTGTGTAGAGTCATTTTCTTTTTAACACACTAAAAACTCGCATTGCAATTCAAAGTTTGTTTTTCCTCTTGGGACTCTGACTGAATTAATATGTCTCTGCCTAGACATTAGAGTTGTTGTTTTTTCTGAGGGGGTAAAATGCCCTGGCTCAGACATCAGGATGGGAAATCAGTGGAGCAAGTGCCGGATTACACAGAATTTGATCACACCCACTGTACTCAGAGGGGCTTTTATTGTTGTTACTTAACTAGTTTTTTTCCCTAACCACTTTGATTCTCTAATATGGTGCACTCCGGAAGCTTTGTAAAAGAAAAAATCCTATAGTCTACGAAAAGCTGAAACTCTAACCTGTTCTCTGTGGGTTACACTCTAGGCTGCCACAAGTAGTCATTTTGATTCGAGTATATACTTTAAATACTAGGTTGTGTTTATGCTCCCAAGTCTTCTTTCTCCCTTAGTCATTTCCAATCATCAAGACTTATTATAAATTTACATTGCTTCATGTGAAAGCTAAGAGACATTCTATTTTCATTCTTCAATTCTTTTTAGTAGACATTAAAAGTCAGAAGTACTTAAAATGCATGCTTAAATGCATCATGCTTTTTTGTAAGCAATAGAATGTGACCTATTTGCCAAAGGGTACAGTAGCCTGTTGCTTTTTCAGTTTACAGTTCTTTCTACATCCTTCTGGGATTCTCTGCACTCCCCTTTTCTGCTTAAGCTTAAGCTGAAAACCTTCCCCTAAAGATGGTTGAGCCCTGTTCACATGGTACCTATTTCCACTGGCTCTTCTTACTAATTTGTAAAATCTCCCATCTACTCTCATTAGGAACAAAATGCTCTTAATGTTTCTATAAATACCATCATATGAACTGATTGGAGGTCAGAGAGAAACATTCATTCACTTCTAATTACTTCAATTAATGTCAAGTTCAGTGTTTCAAGGAGTCTACTAATTTCAGTGCCCTTTGCTTCTTCAGGGCTTAGCAGCTGCTCTGTGGAGACAAAGGTTAATGATGATTCAAATGCAATATGTTGTAGGGAAACTCGTGAATCTTTATGTGTGGCTTTACATCACTTTCAGGAATAGATGCACTTCTCCCTGTACATAATATATTGCATTTCTCTGGATGCATTCCAATTTCTTATATGGCTTTCAATAATTTGACTTCAGCATGGACTTTGTTGTGTGTATTTTACTCGGTGTTCATTGAGCATTCTGTACCTGCAAATATCTGTCTTTCATCAAATTTGGGAAAATTTTTTGTTCTTCCACTTTTTTCTTGCCCCATTCCTTTTTTTTCCTTCATCTGGTATTCTATTTATATGTATGTTGATTGTTAGATAACACGTTGTAGATCTCTGAGGCTCTGTTCATTTTTTAAAAATAATTTTTCTCTGTGTTGTTCACCTTAGATGATTTCCATTGCTCCACCTTCAAGTTCATTCCCCACTTCCTTTGTAATTTGGCTGTTAAACTTACTCAGTGAAACTTTTTATTTCTGAAATTTTAATGTTCAGTTTCATAATTTCCATTTGTTTTTTCTTTTTCTCTGCTGAGTTTTTCTATATGTATCCTGGGGTTTTCTTTCACCGAAAAGATGTTTTATTTTTGTCCCTTGAGGATAGTTATAATGGTTACTTTCAGATCCTTATCTTTTTTTTCAAGGGTGGGCCTGTAGAAAATGTGATCCATTTTCACATTTTTCATATGTTGGTAATTTTGCATCACATCTTAGACTTTATGAATGATAAGTCATGGAGTGTTTCGATTCCATTTTTCTAGGATCAGTGTGTTTTCCTATGCATTGGTAGGTAATTTTCTTGTCTGGATTTGAACTGCAAACTCCGCTTGTTTGGTGACAGCTCTGGTCTCAGTTCAGATCTTTTGTTTTTAACTGAACTGCTGTGACTCTGTTTCAAGTGGTTCAGGATCTGTCAGCGATAGAAGCAGAGAGAGTTTGGGGATCCCCGCTCTGCCTTCTTCCTTCTAGGATTTTCTGAGTTCTTACGCATTCAAATCTCCTCCTTCACTTGTCTGGCTCCCCAGATAAGAGAGACAGGGAGGTTTAGCAAGCTGCTCTTCCTACCAAAGTCAGCCTGCTTTTGTTTGCATCCCAGTAAGTATATTCAGGTGGTTGCTTTTTGTCTGATATCCAAGTTTTACCGATGTTTTCTGTCGGGGGATAGTCCAGTAGGGTCTTTGTCGTATTTGGAAGCAGAAGTTCTCTTGCTGCCCGGGACTTTCAATCTTGAGAGTCCTTTCTTGCGTAAGTCAATGCAATAGCTTCCTAACCATTCCCTGTGTCTACCTCTATGGTCTGTTTTCAACACAACAGCCAGAGGGATACTATTAAACCTTAACAGCAACTTCCAGGATCTCCCCATTTCTCTCACAGTAAATACATTAATGCTTACAATGTCCCACTCTGCCTGGTTGAAACTCCCCATGCTTGGCTTCCTGGTCACATGTTTCTGCGGGGCTGCACCCCACTTTTCTGACCGCTCACTCAACAACTCCTGCTCACTCTTGCTCCTCTAATCCCGAAAGGTGAGTCCGACCTAAAAATGCGGTTCTTGGCACTCTGGTCTTTCTTCTTTCCACTTTCCTCTATGGACATCTCACCCACTTCTACACTTGAAGATTAATTATAGGGCACTGAATGAGGCTCTTCCTGTTGCCTAGAACTGGACACCTGGACCCAATGCTGAAGGCAAAGAGGCCTTCTGTATTCCCTACTTTCCCAACAGAGCTGCAAACAACACTGATGTGAGGAAACTTCTTCGCTCTAGTCTCTGCTCAGATGTGAATAAACGAGAGTAAACCTGGAGTGCCTCAGGGCAGGCTCTAGCCACCTTCGTTGGGGATGGCCGACCTGAACCCGGCGGCGCGGAGGCAGCCGGCGGCCAGGAGGCGGAACCCTTGGGCGCGCGTCCCTGCTTCCGGCCGGGCGCGGGGAGCGCTGCACAACGTGCGCGCACCCCTGCCGGCATGGAAGAGCGCGGCGATTCCGAGCCCATCCCCGGCTGCAGCGGTCTGAGACCGGGCGGCGCTCTCGGCAGCGGTGGCGCCCACCCATGGGCCCCGGAGGACGCCTGGATGGGCACGCACCCAAAGGTCAGCAGGCGCCAAAGGAGCGTGGCGCCGGTCCAGGCCCCCACCCAGGGCAGATCCCCCACAGCGTGCTCCCCCTTCTAACCCTTCACCCCTGCAGGGCCCGGTCGCTGAGTTCGCGCGCGACCCTTGCGGAAGGGGACCCGTGTGCACACTGCCAACTGCAAGCCGTATTGTTTTCGTTTGTTTCAATGAGCTGAACTATTGCTCGGACACTACCGCATACCCCCATCACCATTCTTAACCGCAGGTGAAGATAAACACGGCCCCTCTCAGGTCGAAGGCCAACATTAGCCACTCCACTAAATGTCTAAGTTTGGCCATCTAGGGTTGGTTTAGGGAATGGTCTTGTTTAATCCTCACACCGACCACGCAGAACAGATTGTGGGAGGTGGATAAGAGCTGGGAGTCTGTAATGATAAAGGTTCAGGAACTAAGCCCTGGGCCCAGAGTGAGTGTGCGTCTTGATTGTGCTGCAGTGCAGATGCCTAAGTTTTCGAATTTCTTGGGAAGTTTGAATAGGTTGTTCCCCAAAGCAGAACTACTCACATTATGGTGTGTTTTTCTGTATTAGCGGTAAGGGATAAAAGGATAGTTCCTTGCTTGCTTCTGCTTGGCAAATTGCTGCCTTATACCAGTATTGTCCCTGGCAATGAATGAACAGTGAATGGAGTGGGGACTTTGTAGGAATCTGGGGACTGGTCTAGTAACTTCGGTAGAATTGCAGTCTTCTGCCAAAGAGCAGTATTTCATAGGCGGTCATCTAAAAACAGTCAAGAAGAGGAAAACGTTGAAGCCATAAGTCTGAAGAGTTAACCCCTTCCCATTTTATCTTGCTTAATGTTACCCTCATGTTCTGTCTCCTTAAAAACAAACAATAACATGGAGATGCTATTCCGTTCCCTAAAAACAAAAACGGAAACATGGAGAGGCAGCACAGTGGTTAGGAGCACGAACTGGAAGCCACATTGCGTGGGTTTGAATCCTGGTTCTGTCACCAGCTTTGTGATTTGGGGGAAATCATTTAATCTTGTGCTTCAGTTTTCTCATCTGTAACATGGGGATAATAAGAGTACTTAGCTCACAGGGTTACTACAGGATTAAAGCATTTTACATATAGTAAGCGCTATGTAAGTATTTAAGATGTGAAACACCAGTAACAAGTTTTAAAAACCTCATCTGTAATTTGGTGCTGCTGTTCAGTTCTATTACTTGCAGATTTTTGGTCTTTGAAGTTAATGGCTATATAGGTTCTGACCATCAAATCTTCCCTTTCGATGTTTTTTCCTCTTGAAGGATCTAACTGATTTTTTAAAAAGAAAGCAAAGAAAAGATATTGGGTGTGTGGTTTTTCCACTTCTGCCTTTTTATTATTCAACTTGAAAATTACTTAGGTCCATCTAGTTACATGGTATCAGATTTATCATCCTCAAACACCTCTTTCATCAGACTCTCCTGCTTAGAAGTCCTCAGTGTTTCTTTATGGGTAAAATTGAGACTTTCAGCTCCGCTATCAAGGCCTTGCAACCTGGTCCCCAGTTACTTTTTCATTGCTGTGGTCAAGCACATGTGAGGTTTGAGGAGGACAACTAATAACACCCCTGTTCTCTGCACCTGTCCACTTAACGATAAAGCCAGCAGGAGAATGGGGCTTCAGCTATGTCCCGTGGCAGGTCCGCTAATCCCTCACCTCTGCACTAGCTCTGCTTACCCACCTAGTCACTGATGTGGCTGGGCAACCTCAGACTTCCCCTGCAGGAGTAGACCCCTGGAGCATGTCCCCTCAGTGCTGACCAGCACATCTGAAAGCAGTAGCACATTGCTTGGTCCTTTCTTTAAAATCCAGCAATTAATTAACTCCTACTCTTGAGCGAGGGGCGGGGCAGGAGTGTTATTCTAGCAGACTTTCTCGATGTGCAAGTAAGAGACCAGGGCAATAGAGGCTCCTACTGGCATGCCCCAACAAAAATGTAATGAAATCATGTCTCTACTCCTGGCAGATTTCTTTATAGGCCTTTGAATATGTGTGGCTGATTTGTGTGATTAAATAACCACGCAGCGGTGGGATTAAAGTTGGGCCCTTTGTGTGATTAGCGACACTGTTGCTGTGACTTCTCTGTTTACTCAACTCATACAAGTCCTTCAGGGCCCGACCTGAATCCCACCGCTGCCGTAAAACATTCTCCAGCCAGACCACCTGAGTATAGCTCCTCTGACCTGCTGTATCATTTTTCTCAATTCTGACCTGAGGACATAGTTAATGATTTTAGAGAGAAGGGAATGAGAGAGAGAGAGAGAAACATCGGTGCCAGAGAGAAACATCAATTGGTTGCCTCTTGTAGGTGCCCCAACCCAGGACCAAACCCACAACTTAGGCATGTTCCCTGAGTGGGAATCAAACCCATTATCTTCCAGTTTACGGGACAGTGCTCCAACCAACTGAGCCACACTAGCCAGGGCTGTGTCATGTTTTTTTTTTTTTTTTAATTCCACTCATTTGATTTTTAATCACTTTCTGTCACGTATTGTTATTTGCCTAACAGTTGCAAGTATGCAATGTGTTTATCCTAATCCAAGTTTTTTAGAGGCAGGGATCAGGTCTTACATTGCCTTGTAAATCCCACTGTACCTAGAATTGAGTTTTATACATTATATATATTTAATAAATAGTCGTTGAGTGAAAGAAAATATTAAAAGATTCTTCTCTGTTTAACAATTACATTTTGATTTTCAGTATTTAGAAATGATGGAATTAGATATAGGAGATGCTACCCAAGTTTATATAGCATTCTTGGTGTACCTGGACCTCATGGAGAGTAAGTTTTTGTTTACATTGCTTTATCATTGGGGCCATGGTAGAGGGTTGGGGGGTTGGGTTTGGCTATAGCATTATTGACATTATAACAAGCCATTATTTATGCATTTGCTATTAATGTCACCAGTTTTGTAATTTCTTCATTTACGTTGGGAATTACTGGATAACAAAATAAGTGAAAGAGAAGGTAAATTAAAATACAAAGAGAAGATAGCGGTGTAAGAGATGTTTGCTCAGCTGATATCAGGTAGAAGTTTAGAATTTTTATCTTTGGTTTTTGATAAACACTACTGTCCCCTTCCTGGCGCTCTTGCAGGTAAAAGCTGGCACGAAGTGAACTGTGTGGGGTTGCCAGACCTCCAGCTCATCTGCCTGGTCGGGACCGAGATCGAAGGGGAAGGGCTGCAGACGGTGGTGCCCACGTCCGTCCACGCTTCCCTCAGCCACAACAGGTGGGCGGTGACTTTGGCCTTTGTCCCCAGGTTGTCACTTCATCTCGTTGCACTCCGTAAACTCACACAGTATTGTACGTCAATTGTTTGCCAGTTTTCTTTTTTTTTAAAAAGCATGGTGGAATGTGAGTGGATGAAAAGGATGATCCACTAAGGGAATAGCAATTTATGTTGATTTTATATTAAAAATGATGTGTTAACTTTGATACTTCATTTTTAGAAACAAATGATTTTCCATACACTGCACAACCAGTCTGAGAAATCAGTTGTGAACTGTTATCCTAGACTGTGCTGCTTACCTGTTTGAGTACCATGGGTTTGTTTTTTTTTTTAATGTTCTTTATTCCTCAAAAACTTTACATAACATTTTTTATGACTAGGGAGTTTGGGTAGTATACAAAGCCCAAGAACCAGAGGAGTTAGCATTTTGCTAGAAGGGCAATTTCATGTTATTTATGTAGGTCTTATAGCATATATGGCATGATAGCCATCCTTGTCATTGAGGCCCGAGTTTGTAAAACTGGACTAAGCTAACTACAATTTAGTCATAAAATATTTCCCCAGTGATGACAGTAAATAATCTCCCTGTATCCTAGTTCAAAGCCACTTAGTGGCTATCTCGACTGTCGAGTGACACAGTGGCACATATGTGTATATATATATTTGCATGACTTATTCTTGCCATTATTTATTTTATGGTGTATATGTATGTATTTGCTGACCTTACGAGGTCACAGTTCTAGGCAACATTTCATGTTACATCTGAATTTCCAAGATTGGCCGCACAGTTTTCGTACCCATGTCCCACTTAGTTTCCCAGGCTTTGGACCTGGCGATCTTATTCACTGAAAACACGGGTGTTGGCACGAGGGCGGGCGGGCTGGCTCTGTGTGACAGAGTGGCTGTGTGACAGCAGCAGGGAGAGAACACCCTGCTCTGAGCAGACGCACTTGGTGACCGGTGTGCTCTGTGTGGCACTCACACCTCACATGTGCTCAAAGTGAAAACACTTCAGCATAATTTTCAAGTCTCAGAAGGTCTTTCGGGTAGAAGTTGGCATGGAGTGAAGTGAGTGGCGTCACCAGATCCCCAGCTCATCCGCCCTGTCGATGCTGAGGTGGGGGAAGGGGCACAGACTGTGGCGCCAACGCCATCAGCGCTCCCCTTGTGAAAGTATTGGCTGAATACTGTTCGCTGCTCTCTGGTAGGAGAATAGAGTTGGTCCAGTACCCACATCTGATTGTCTGGTGGGAGAATTGTGCTGATGGAGGGTGACGTGGTTAGTGTTTCTCTAAGGACACGACATACCTCCTTGTTCTGTCATCTAAAAATGCTACTTAGTGTTCATGTAAAACAACTATTAGCTTACATTTAAACAGATTATATTATGTGTTTGCATTGTACATGCATATGGAGAGTCCTCTAGATTGTCTGTTACCAAAGTGAACCTGAGAATCCAGGTGGCGCACTTGGTGGGTGACCTCAGAGGTCATGGACACTGGTTTCCCCAGACCCAGCAATGGCATGAAATCGTGTTAGTAAGTTCACAGAGGTCAAAGAGATCTGATTCGGATGAGACAAGCAGAGGAACCCTAACGAAAGCCAGGGCCTTTTTCAGTGCCTTGTAGCAGACAGAGCCAGATCTGTGTTCAGAGGGCCGGAGTAGTGTCTTTGGGCCACCGAGCCACTGCTCCTCCTTGAGTGTGCCTGAGCGGGAGGGGTCTGTCACCGCGGAGCGAGGGAGAGAGGACCTCAGGTTTCTCTGATAATCCTAGCATCACAGTAGTCATCCACGGGAAAACGTCTTAGTAACTTACAGAAGGACCTGGAGCAAGTTATGAGGAAAATGCATTTCTGTTTTGTACTCCCCTTTTTTCCTGATGGAACCTGTGTGGTCTCCCATTTGCAATGTCAGTTCAGTTTCTTCGGCAAAATACAAGAGAAAGATGCCAAAAACTAAACCGCAGTTGTCATATTTTAAGCTTATCTGTGTTTATGCATATTTTGTTAATTTTTAAAAAGCTGAGTGAAGTGTTTTATAAATTCTAAAATCCAGAGACAGTTAACAACTGTTTTTTAAAATGATCTGAAAATCTTTTTTTTTTTTTTTTTTTGCTTAATGATGCCAGTGAATCATTCACCCTGTTCACCCCGACTGAGTAATAAAGGGCCCTTTCATCCCGCGCCAGCGAAGGAGAGTAGGTAGCTTGTGTGAGGGCGGGGCCTCCCCAGTGCCCATTTACCCCCCGGGTTCCACAGATGAGTGGCGTCTCTTTTGATTTCTGGTGATACATGGGTACTCTCAGCCATTTTATCCAAGGGAAAACTTTCCCCTTTCTTAGCATCTTCCAATCTGAATATTACTCTAGAAATTCAGAAAAAGGCTTCAGTATTCCATGTACCAAATTGGTCATTTGCTAATTCAGCAGCCCTAAGGCTAAAAGCCTTAAGACTTTTGTCATTTGTTTGGTCAAGACTCTTTTGGCTATACTGTTGCCACTTACTAAGTGGTCCTCCCTTATAACACTCACCACATTTGTGGTTACTCAGTATGTTTCATATATACATATATATTTTTTTATTGTTTACTGTCTTCCTTCTCTATTAGAAAATAACCTGCATGAAAGCAGGAACTCTGTTCTGTTCATTGCCGGTTCCCCAGTGCATAGCCTAGGTCCCTGGTAGCTGGCATTAAACCAGTGTTTGTTGAGTGGCTAAATGAGCTCTCTAGACTACTAAGTTCCGGTGGTGATCTGCTAAATCAGATCTTAAGGAACACAAAGACGTGCTCAAACAGTCTTCTAAGAGTTTCAAAAAGATTAGAATGTCTACAAAATCCAATAGTGATAGATTTATCACTGTTCCCCACATTTTACACTACTGCACTACTGAGGAAGGAGACCAATGACAATGCCCCCTGACCTTTTAGAGAAACTCTTTTTCATCCATACCCGCCCCCCTACCTTTAATCCCCTTTTTTCCCTTAGTGTCTGGGGAAGAGGACTTAATAGTGGAGGAGTAAAGGGCTGCTAGAATTGACTGAGTTCCTTCTTTAGGACATTAAAAAATTTTTAATTGTTTTAAATTGAGGTGTGACTGACATATAACGTTAGTTGCGTGTGTAAACATAGTGATTTGGTATTTGTGTACATTGCACCATGATCAGTGCAGTAAGTAGTTACAAAAAGTTTTTCTTGTGATAATTACTTCAGTATCTACTCTCTTAGTAACTTTCAAATGTGCAATATAGTATTATTAACTGTATTTAGAACCTCTTAAAAGATGTTCTTAATTATAAGATTTAATCCTGAAATGTAATTTTTTTGAAGGATACTTTATTAATTATTTCCTTGTAATTGAAAAAATATTTCTACTCTTTAAAAGTAGATTCTTTATTACAAAATCATTTAATGACTTATTTATTTGAGGCCTAAAGTTTATTAACCAGTACAATGATCTCTGTCATTTGACTTCCCTGCGTGTCAGGGGCGTGTCCTTATGTTGCCTCTGTTGGGAGTCTGGTGCCGGTGAAATCCCCAATTCTGGCAGCTTCTTTCTTTCTCTTACCCTCTGCACACTCACGCACATGCACAGAGCTTGCAGTTTATATGAGCAGAATGGCTTCCCACTGGGGCGAGCAGCCACACAAGCGCCTAATTGTTCAACAAGCCCCCCTTGGAGGTTAGCCCCCTTGCTTTTTTACTAGGAAGTCCCTGGCATGATTCCCAAGGAGGTGGTCTGTTATCCTGAAACTTTTCTTCAGGATTGAGCCTGTGGATGGATAAACCTCCTTGGGCACCAGGTGAAATTTGCATTGTGTTTTGGAGTTGGGTTATGGAGTGTCCTAGTAAAATAATATAATGAGGCAAATCGAGGAGTTAATGTCTTTAATTCATGAGCGTACAGCATGTGCCAGCTTGGCCACACTGAAGAAGACAGAAAGAGATAGTGCTTTCTGGGGGTCGCAATTAATAATAATTTTAACCTGTGGTGCGTTCTGTTCCAGCAACACTTGAGGGTAACAGTAACGCTGCCTTTGGCCTTCCTGTCCTCTGTGTTCATCTCCAGAGGTCCCTCGCTCAGCCTCTGCTGAGGGGCCGCCCCAGAGAGCTGGAGGCCAGGACTTGTGGAAGGCGTGTGGGAGGAGGGGCGGTAGCCAAACAGTGTTCCCTGCCTGTCTACCAAAGGCCTGTTATCCAGTTAGCGTCGTTAACCTTCCCAATCCCTCTGTTTACGCCCGCTGAGCACCTCTCCGAACAGTTACGAAAAGAAAACCTGCTGCAAACCTGTTGCAAACATGTAAAATTCTGTTACATTTGAAGCAACTGATTATTACTGATTTATCTCTTTCATCAAGTGGGGTTTTTCTCTTGAAATGTAGTGAACTAAAAAATATGAAATTCTTCTTATTAATACATAGATTGTGTTTTTCATAAGTGGATTTATACCAAATATGAACTATGAACAATTTTATTATCCAAATTACTAGTTTGGATTTGTGTGATGAAACACCAGTACAGTGCTTTTCTAAATAACTGAGCTTTTAAAAAATTGTGCATATAAGGAAACTTTGTTTTATGATTTCTGAGTTACGATCTCAAACTGAAGTTGTTGGAAGGTACGGGAGACTGTAGTATTTTAGTGGTCGGTTGTTCTCAGCATCTTTACGTCAGTGTGACTTTTAAAATAGAACGTTGGAACCTTTTATTGTTGTTATTATTAGATTGAGAAAGCAGCACAATCTGTTGACTTAAAGGAAATGCAAACATTGTAAGGAGTTTATCACCATCCTATAAATGGGAAAGATGACGGCATTTCTTTAACCATATGTTAAAAATCGGCTAGTACAGACCCCGAAGGAGGGCCTTGGTGGGACGTCGCACGTGTGCTCTGAGTACCAGAGGCAGACAAACTCTTCGTGCATCATCACCAGATGGTTCACGGGCGGTCCCCGCCCCCACCCAGCCCCTCCGCAGCAGGACCAGCAGAGCCGGGGGGTGGGAAGTTCCACTTCGTTTCTGGCAGTGGTTTCTCTCAACCTCGAAGACAAACCGGCCTTACAACTCTGGGCTAATTTTCAGATGTTAGGGTTTCCCACACGGGTCTTCTGACTAAGTCAGAAAATGTTTTGCTGTTTATATCCAAGAACTCTGGAAACAAATATGAATGAGATGGAAATTTCTATCCTAAATTTTGGCATACGGGCTAAAATTTTCACACAGTTTATCTTACAAAACACACACACGTACATTCTGATTCAAACAAGTGGAAGATTCGTAAGCGTTCGCTTCAGAGGTTTTTCCCTTCCATCCGTCCCCACCCTTGTCGTACTCCGCCCATTCGGGGTTTGAAGAAGCTCACCTTCCGCCTGTGTGTGCTGCAGTGTCTCCAGACCCCCCTTCCCGTGGGTGCCGAGTGTGGGGCTTCTAACCGACGTCTGTGCTTGCTTCCGCTGATTCCCTCTAAGGGAATCCCTGGTGTGAACAGGAACCTACCTGATTTTCATGCAGTCTAACATAGGTAGAAATTGTTTTTAAGGGGACAGGGTGCACTTCTTTCGGATCTGTTTAATCTCCTTACCTGGGAAGGGCTCATTTCTCCTTCGGATGGTGTTCCTTTAAACTTCTTCATGTTCACATATTTTTTATGGCTTTGAGGAAAAACTGTGATATTTTTAAGCACATTGGGCATTCTCTTTGTTACGGTAGGAATGGGGGTCTTGTGAGATCTACACACCGTTTAGAAGTGGGGCATCCTGCTGCTCTGACTTTTGAATTAATAACACTGAGAAGACACACACTTCCCTGTGCTCATATCTTCCATTCTTATTCTTAACCTTTTCCATGGTGTAGAGTAGGGGCCAGCAGACCTTTTCTTAAAGGACTAGACAGTAAACATTTGAGGCTTGTGGAAGGAGCGGCAAGATTGAGGCTATTATGCAGGTACTTATATGGCCATTCAGAATGTTCCAGTTAAAGATGTAAAGACCATCCTTAGTTCCTGGGCCATACAAACATGGGGAGCACAGTGTGCTGAGCCCTGGTGTAGAGACGAATGATAAAAAATTTGAATGTTTTGACGAACAAAAGGCAAACAAATATCAGATACTTAAATTATAAGTAGCAGGTAAGCAGCCCTTTGTGACTGATGTTCTGACAAAGCAGTCAGAACTCCAGCTTTCCCAGAAGTTTATTGCTGTTTTAAATCACTTTAAAGTCTCCAGTCTCTACTACAGATTAAAAAAAAAATGTGATAATTGTAGAAAGAATATTTCAGAGCAGAGACCTTTCTTTTTTAGGCTTTTTTTTATAGGTTCAATGGCTAATAGAATGGGTGAAGGGTGACCTTCAGAAGTTTTACTTAGGGATGGGAAGTAGGAAGTAAGGGGACAATTGCGCTTTGGCCGAAGAGAATACAGTGCTGAGTAATTTATGTGGTCAGCTGCAGCATGTTAACGTGCTAGTAAGTCTTCCCAGTTTCTGGAGGCTGGGTGAGCTTAATGAGAGAAACGGCTGATCATTTTTTATTTGCCTTTGAAAGAAAGCTTCTCTGGAGGTTCCGCTGACTGAATTGTCGGACCCAGGCTTTGTGGAGCGGATGATAAGGGTTTTCAGTTGGTGGTTTTCAATTTCAACAAAAGGTAACAGTGCTTTGAGGACCTGGGTCTTAGATTTGATACATTATTTTCCACAGCAAGCAAACCGGAATCATTTGGAACCTTGATAGCTTGATATATAATTTTACCCCCAAAGTTCAATTTTTCTCTATATTTTTCTCTTAGCTTTTATGATGTATCAGAATACGTATAGAGAACGATAAAAATATCTATATTCAGATCTAATAATTCCAATACTTGGCAAAATCCAACAAATATTTAAAAAGGAACAAATACCTTTGAGAAAGATGATCGTCATAGCGTATTTTTATTGGCACCTTCACCTGAAAACCTGCAATGGAATATTATATAGCCACTTAACAGTAGTAATTATGAGCACAATGGGGGAATATTTATTATAGTCTGTTTTTTAAAAAACTAACCTCAATACCAAGTTGTTTCACGGTGAGACACAGACCCGGAGGATCGGAACGGGACCACTCATGGCCCTCGGCTGGTTTCGACGCCCTGCACGCTCACTCCTGGCGTCCATTCTGTGGGTTCCAAAATCCAGTTTGACTCTCTGGCGGGATGATCAGGAGAGATGGGTGCATGCAAAAGAGAAGGGCTGCCCTGGTGGGGTGTGGCTCAGTGGACTGAGCACTGGCCTGTGAACCAAAGGGCTGCTGGTTCGATTCCCAGTCAGGGCACATGCCTGGGTTGCAGGCCAGGTCCCCAGTGGGGGGCACACGAGATGGAACCACACATTGATGTTTCTCTTCCTCTCTTTGTCTCTCCCTCCCCATCTCTAAAATAAATAAATAAATAAAATCAAAAAAAATTTTTTTTTAAAGAGAATGGTTGAAAGTCAGTGGCTGGCCCTTCCTTCCAGGATTTTCTGTATGAGAAAACCACTTTAAATGTTTCTATTTGATCCTTCGCCATTTTCTTAGCATTATAGATATAATAATGCTGTTGCCTACCTCTTCCCCAAGATTTCCCAGCATTTGACGTTACTAATTAAGTGACTGTGAATCCTAAATGCCTTGTGACTTTCTTTGCAGGATAAGGGAGATCTTGAAGGCATCTCGAAAATTGCAGGGTGACCCGGACTTGCCGATGTCCTTTACTTTGGCCATAGTGGAGTCCGATTCCACAATAGTCTACTACAGACTCACCGATGGGTTTATGCTGCCGGACCCTCAGGTCAGTGTGGAGGCAGCAGCAGTACACGGCGCACACAGAGAAAACCGGGGCGCGGTCTCACTGTGCATCGAGCCTCTCGTGGACCTCCCCGTTCCTCTGCCCCAGGAGCATCCATCAAAATCATAGCTCCCGCTTCACACCTCAGCAAACTGCTATGTTTTGTTCAAAGTGACATGTTCGTAGTGTCCGTAGAAAGTACTTCCTTACTCTACGGAGAATTTCAGTTTCCCAGAGAACTTACTGAAGTTATGGTACATTTTATTTTTTAATAAGTAACTGAGGTGGAGAGTAAAGGCTAATGATATTTTTAACTACAGAACCACTTCTTTAGGTATGTTAAATATTAAATTCGTTGACGTTTTGAGAGCCATATTTTCATAAAATGAACGTGCTGTCTACGATGTCTTTGCATGTTTTGTGGGCATAGTCAGGATATTTACATGACATATCTTTCTAGTCTTGCTTTGGGATTACGTCATCCTTTGGGGGCAGGTCCATCCTGATCTTCATGTTTTATGTTGCAGAATATTTCCCTCAGAAGATGACGCCTGTGCTTCGGGGCTAACTTGATTCACACGAGGCTGGATCTGAGAGCCATCGGCCTGCGTGTTCTTTCATCTCAGAGACGGTCGTGATGGACCCAGCTGGTCCCATCCCATAGTTTCTTCCTAAACTATAAAACTTTCCCCGATAGGAGAATTTTTTGTTGTTCAGAAATATGGGACAGTTGCTCTAAGACTTTCTTACCTTGAGACAGCTTAGTTACGGTTGCACCAGTTTAGGCCTCAGGTGTGCTACGAGGGATGGAACCCGCACTCGTACCTGCCCCCCGTCAGCTGGCTGCCAGCTTGTTGAGACTGCCGCCTCGCCCCCTCACTCAGCCTGCTCGGTGCCCATGGCCACTGCAGCCAGCTGGGACACCGTTCATGTCCACCTTGACGGCTGGAGAGTTCACTTGAGTCTGCTGTTTCATCCCATGGGAAGTAAAAAATTTCTCTCAGTTGTTTTTCATGTTGCAACTACTGTTACTTTCCTCTGGTTTACTTTAAATGAAAAGTATAAATACGCTTATCCAGAGAGTGAACCCACATGTCTGGGTTAATAAAGAACAGAGGAGTATCGCGTCCAGAGTACTGGGCCTCCTTTCCCTTCCTGTTACCACGGCCATAGGAGACGAGAGAAATAGTGGGGGACAGTGTCAGCCTTAAAGACGTCTTAACGAAGTAGTCCCAGACATTCCACTTCCGTATAATATATTCCAGTTCAGTTGGCTAAAGTATAAAAAATTATATGCGCAAAGATGTTCTAAGTGACAATTATAACCCTAAATTCAGGGCTCAATAAACTTTTTCTGTGAAGGTCCAGAAAATAAATAGTTGAGGCTTTGCAAGCAATACCGTCTCTGTCACAGCTCTGCAGCTCTGCAGTTTGCAGCACAAAAGGCACAGGAGACAGTAGGTGAACAAATGGGCATGGATGGCTGTGTTCTAATAAAACTTTATTTACAAATGCAGGCATATACACACACAGTGAATGGTACATGATGTATTCATTAACAGTAAAGAATATAGTGAACATGAGAAAATCTTAAGTAAAAAAGCAAGATATGAAAGTGTGTGAATGGGTGTGTTCATGGCTGTAAGTAACACACCCAACGTGTAATAAAACAATGACAGAATGAATCACTAACCGGTTATATAATAGGATGGCAGGGCGGTAACAGGATGACTTGGTTTTTCTTCGGTATTTGTTTTCCTTTATTTGTATTTTACAATAAAAGTTTTTCTAAAAAATATTTTGAAATTTTTTAGTTACCTATTATTGCATAATACTGTACCACACGTTACAGCTTAAAGTAGCACCCATCTCAGATCTCAGGGTCGGGTCCCTCCTACGGCTGCAGCCTCACCCAAGGTCTGACTGCAGAAGGGCCTGCTTCCTGACTCGCTAGTAGCAGCTTCTTGCTCCCGATTGGCAGTCGGACAGAGGGCTTCAGTCCCTAGGACACTGCTGGCAGAGGGCCACCCTCAGCTCGGCCACGTGGGCCTTGCCAGCACAAGTGGTTGCTTCCTCCAAGCCAGCGAGGAGTTTCTCAGCAAGATGGCCCTTACACGGTTACGTAACACAATCTTGCACACCCTCCCACCTTTACCATACTCTGTCGCTTCAGAGTCAAGTCACGGCTGGTCACTCTGAAGAGCGACAATAACACGAATGGAAAATGGCCAAGGATAAGAATATTACAAAATGTTATAAAAGCATCCTTCTTGGTCTGTCCTGGCTCCTGACACTTTTGGTAATATTTGAATTTCACTTTTATTCCTGATAGAAGGTCCTGGGAGCTCTTTTAGTCCCCCTCTGCTCCTGGAGAAAG
The DNA here is from genome assembly GCA_004024845.1 of Tonatia bakeri. NCBI lineage: Eukaryota > Metazoa > Chordata > Mammalia > Chiroptera > Phyllostomidae > Tonatia > Tonatia bakeri. The sequence continues at coordinate 34,099 of PVIA01007127.1, read as the reverse complement.
CCTGAAGGCACACTGGTTCATAACAGTGAATTTCCATAACTCCAGTTGTCAATTCCTACGTCTAAGAATTCTACAGCACTGTATGATTAATTCTTAGGGTTCCTCCCACTTGATCCCTTTTGAAGTTTTCATCACAGTGCTGGGAAAGTGGTGCATTTTCAGGAAGAAATGTAAAGCTTAATGAACGATAGATCAGATAACCCTGAGGCCAGAAGTGTCCTTCTGGGTCTTGTCGACTGTGAAAGTTTTCTCATGACATTGCTACAATGGTGCGTCCTGGAATGTCTACTGTGTTCCAGAATGTCCCCTGTGTACTGGACCGGAGTTCTTCTGTCCAAAGCCAGCCAGACACCTGCTAATGTGAATAAGGGTCCAGAACAGTTTGGGAAGGGAGACAACTCAGCCGCCCGCATCTGTTTCATTTTAGTGAAAAACTAGCTAAAGTGATTTTTTGTGTGTGATCAAATGATTTTATAATTGCATTTGCACTCATGCCTTTTTTATACATCTGTGTACCCCATTACCAACCACAGCAACTGGCATGTACACTAAACTCTTAATAAATATTTGGTGAGTGGATGCATGCTGCTCGCAGACTTGGTGAATTACATACGCTTGGTGATTGACTTTCCCTCCAGGCGAGCTGAAATCCATTCGGACAGCAGAGGGCGCTGCTAAATAAGCACGGAGTTTTCAGACCAGCAATCCGTTTGAGAAGCGGTGCTTGCTGCGCCCTGCATCAGTTTGAGAAGTAGTGCTCTTGAAAATTTATTTTTGATCTGTGGGAAATAACAAATAAAATTATAAGTTTTATGTGCTCACACCCCCTTTCTTTCTGGCATGCCTCTAAAATTACACTCTCGACTGCCGTTAAATATGTGACTCTATTCCTGCTTTCCTCAAAATGTAGATCCGCCTATAAAAATAAACTTGTTTGGGGCAGGGGGAGGTGGCGTGGGTGTTTTTCTCTAGACTATGGTTTTGTTCATATCCATATGTAATGGCGCTTTTCATTCTTTTTTTTTCATTGCAAAAACCTAATTTATTAAAGAAATTTCAAGAACAGATCACAGAGCAAGAGACCCCTGCTCCGAAATGCTCACTGAACGGGCTGCCCCCAGTGGTGAGAGGCAGCAATTGCTGCTGGAACGCCTATAAACTCCTCCGTGGAAGGGGACCCTCCCCAAGCCACAGCAGGAACAGGACGGGGGAAGGACGGGCGGCGGTTTCCCTGTAGTGCTGTCTGCCTCTTTTTTTTTTTTTAAATTATTGTTGAAGTACAGTTGTCTCCATTTTCCTGTCACCACTCCCCTGCCCCTCATTCCCACCTACCACCCTCAATCTTTCCACCCGTTGGCTTTGTCTATGGGTCCTTTATACATGTCCTTGACCACCCTCCCTCACCTTTCCCCCCTCGCCTTATTCCCCTCCCCCCTCCCCTCTGGTGCCTGTTTGTTCTTTATTTCAGTGTCTCTGGTTATATTTTGACAAGCTAGAGTTTTCTTATAATCAGCATTATATCCCATGAAATCATAGCTTCTCAGGTTTTAAAGAATCAATAATTAGGCCAGTGGTTTCCATATGGTCACCATATAATTTTAAACGTCATAAAATACAATTTAAAAATGGAATGTTATTCAGAATCCCCAGCATTTTAACTTACAGTATCATATATGTCCACCACAATATTTTCTTTCTTTGTTGTTAAAGGTTGTTTTGTTTGTTTGTTTGATGGTTTTGAGTCCCTGTCCATGCACCCTCTGCACTCAGCTCGAGGTCCCAGGAGTCCGGATGAATCCAGTTCCCCCGGTCCCCACCCCCACCCCAGGCCTCTCTAGAAAATGTGTTCTCATGAAAAACGTCCGGGCAGTGGCACCTCGCAATTCTAAGCTATAAATAGAAAAGAATAGTGAACTCCAACAAATCTGTGTAGAGTGTATTTTTTTAAACTGAAACAGCTCTCTACTTCGATATGGCTGGGACCAAAGGACTTCGCCCGAACGGCCTGCAGTTTCATCTTCTCTGTCGGAGCGTTTCTGCTCTGAATTCCTCTCTGAGGTCACTTTTTCCATGGCAGCCCCGGCAGGAGGTCTTTCGCTGCCACAGCACAGCGCTCCTGCCAAAGTTTCTAGTTCTGCACAGAAGCTCTTTATCCATCTGCCGTGGTTCACCTCGACTGTGTGCGTGCGCGGGATAACGCTGTAGCCTCTGAATGACGAATAGTACAATTTCCCCTCCTTCCAGACCAGCCGCGGTCCGGTTCCTTACCACCCCTCTCCCTCAGCCTGAGTCTCTTAATGATCTTTGAGCACAAACGGCTTGTGCTCCGGCAGGAAAGAGGTTGGGAAAATCACAAGGCTGACTGGGTGGTCGTGCTCCTAATGTTTAGGTGATACTGGAAAACTTCCTCCAAACCAATTTAACCAAAATCGAAGATTGGCTTTTTAAGTTTCAGGGTATTGAATGGAGGTAGTATTAGGAAATGTTTAATTAAAGTTCACTTCGTTTATTTAGTCCTTTTTAGACATTAATTGGGTGCCTCCGGTGTACTTAGATGACTGGTTAATGCTGGGAAGACGAGGATTAATGCGATATGACCTCTGCCCTCAAGAACCTCAGAGGTCAATTACAGCTCTCCTCGGCCAAAATCCCAAACCACGCTGTCAACGTGAGTGAACACCATCTGTCCTGCGGTCTGTGGAGTTATACACTTTACTTCATGGCGAAGGGGTCAACAATTTTTGGCATGTTAAACAGTTTTGAAACAACCATATGCATAGTATTTGTCCCAAAGGACTGAACTTTGAATAGGACGCAAAGAAATATTACGCAGTGTGCCTCTCAGGGCAATTGGAGAGCATTCCGATGCCGTGTTATGTATACCTGCTAAATTCTAGTTCGGAAGCACTCGATTCACTGCCAAGTGCTTCAGCACTCTTTATTTTGACTCTCACAACAGAGCTGATGCTATTTACTTGTTACCGTTAACGTATTATCCTCATTTCATAGATGGAGAAATTACGGTACCCAATGATTAAGCCATGGCTTTTATATAGTAGCAAGCGAGTGGGTAACGAGGACCAGGACCGGCTCTCACACCCGGCACACTGGGCTTTTCTGCCTCTTTCTTACACGGTGCACGGAAATACACTGATATGTGTCAAAGGGACTGAGAATGAAAAATTGACTACTTAGTGCCAGAGGGAGCTAGGATGTGATTTAGGGATCAGCTGTATTATCCTCTTGTGCTCTAGAACAAATGTATCAAAATGCCAGGCTGTCTGTGGGTAATCTGGAAAACGATATTCACAGGCAATATACCTGTGATGTCTTGTTACAAAGAAGAAATACATTCATGCCGATGTGCTTACATAGGAAAACCTGAAACAAATTTAACGTTGAGTGTGAAAGAGCTCAGAAAGTTTCTCTGTTCATTAGAGCTAAATTTTGTGCTGGCACAAAGAGTAGACTTGGGGAACTCTTAAATGATGGTTTCACCCTGAGTGAGGAAGGCTATTGCACCCTACACATCCCCCAAATCTGCTTGCTATTGCTTGAAATCCTACTGTAATTCTACTTCTTAATCATGAAGCTTCAATCCACATTAGTGGCAAGCATAGGCCAGGCACAATGCTAAGATTTGGAGGGAATATTAACCCTAAATATTTTAATAGATTCAATAGATACAGTTAACTGTAAGCATTTCTATAAGCATTTTGATGCTTAACTATAAGCATTTCCTGAATTGCTATATTTGCCTCCTTGCAAACTGGTGGAGTTTTGTGGGTTGGCATTTGAGTAACATGTGTCAGAGCTCCAATGACAAGTGCTGACAGCCTGAGCCCCGACAGTAGCCCAGGGGCGTTAGTCAGGATGGGCGAGATTATGATGCAGTGACAACCAGGGAATTAGCTTAACTGATGTTTGTTTCTTGCTCACATAGACTTGGAGTCCTCACTCTGGGCGTCAGGTCAACAGAAGCTCTGCCTTCCGGAATGGTGTTGGTCCCAGTGGCAGGAAGAAGAAAGTACTGTAGTGTCTGCAATAAAATGCTTCCTCCAGAAGCGACACATGGCATCCTTGCCCGCATGTTATTGGCCAAAGCAAGTCACGTGCTGGCCATGATCAGCTTCAGGAAGGAGAGGAAGTGAATTCTGCCTTGTTCCCGGGCGAGGCGAAGGAGTAGTCGGAGAACAGCATTTCCAGATCATGGGAAGGAGTGGAGAGACAGCGTGGAGGTAGGTTTACAGACTGATTAGCCGTGGGAACAGAGGAGGATGAGTTAAACCGCAAACTATGCTGAGTCACTTTGAGTGAACACGTTTCCAGTTGCAATGAGAAGACAGTGAGAGGGCTTCGCAAGGACAGGCACTGAGCCACCACGGTGGTCAATGGGCCAACCTAGGGGCCGGGGAGGAGAGGAGGGTTTGGAAGCCAGACTTGTCCACACTTTTCTACTCAGGCTCAGAACAAATGTATCAAATGTAACAAATGATCTCAGAGGGGAGATCTTTTCTGTGTCGGGAACCTGGGATCACTGGAGACCTTACTCTTCACCCTCTTCAGGTGCCTCCTGGGCTGTGTGCTCAATACATTGTCCTAGTCTTTACTTCCGATGAATGGGAGAAAGAAAGCATTTGTGCCCACAGCGGAGAGGGGTTAGCTGGACCCTGTGAGAATATTTCTGAAAGAAGCTGGTTAAACGTGGATGTGCACATGGGCCTGGATTTGTGAGGGGGCCGAGGCTTCTCTCCTGGGATGGATAATTGTCTGGAATCGTGAACCTGGAGCATTTCTAGAGCTACGTGATATTCAGGGTCCATTAGCACCAGATGAGGAGGGAAGGTTGGGGGTGGATGTCCGTGTGAGCCGGCATCGGCCGACTGGAGCATCGTCCTGCAGTGCTGGATGGAGTTCCCCGTGAGTCACTGCCAAGGCCTCCTGGTTCCCAGCCACGTGATCTCTCAGATCCGAATCTCGGCCACTCCACTTGGGACTTGGAAAGTATTTGGTTGTGTGCCTGAGCTCCCCAGGCCTGGGAGGGCACTTGCAGGCCATCTCGGGCCTTCTCCCTGTCGATGTTTCCACGTTGTCTCCACAAATACTGGGTGGGAGGCAGCAGTGGCATTTGTGGAATGGGGTGCTGGCTGCGGATAACCTCAGGTGCATGAGGGGACCCCCGATTTCCTGTTATCTCTGCTCTGCTCCAGGAACTCAGTCAGCTGGGGTCAGGGCACAGGGGATGGAACACAGACCTCTGCTCGGTGACCCATCCAGGGCTCTGCTGCTTCTGTGTTTGCTCTCGCCTGCCCCTGCCAGCTCTTTCCCCCTCAGTTCCCTCCCGGAGTGGGAAAAAAGGCTATGACCATGTCCACATCTAGTGTTCTTCCAGACATACTGCTTTTGCCAAGATTTCAGGTTTTGAAATTCAAAAGGCAAATAAATCGCCTCTTTTGTTCTGTAGGGTAATCCCATCCCCGCGGTACAGTGCCAGAAAAGGCTGTGTGGGAAAGGTCACAGGTCACAAGAACAACTGAGCGCGGAAAACATGCCAGTTCATAGATCCAAATATTATCCTGCTACATTCACAGACAGGTGTTAATTATCATTAACATGCATATTTACACTCGCAAGATTAATTTCCTGAGGCCTGTCAGGCTGTGTCCTACCCTTTCGTGACGTAGTCCTTGGCACAGTGGAAGAGCTCCACAGACGTTTTCTTCGATGGCATTCACACGTCCGTAAATGGGCTACTTCTCCCCCGGCTCTGTCTCTGCCGCTCTGAGGCCAGGGCGGGGGGCAGCTGCCCCTCTGCTCTGCCAACCCTGTGGCAAAGGGGGAGCCTTTGCTTCAGGTGGAGCAAATGGTTCTTGGTCTGTGGGAGAGGGCTCATCCCATGCTAAACGCTCCTGAAACATGCTTATGCTGTGAGATCCATTATATGGTGACTCTTTGTTTTAGTGGTTTTCGGAATCAATGGAGACTTCCAAAAAATATATATCTGCCTGATAAGCCTGCCTAATATTTTGTTACATATTCTTTCCTATGCTAAACTTTGCATTTTTACTTATCCAACAGTTAACACGACTAAATTTGGAAGCTCTGTTTAGAAATCGTGATTCCCTACTCATAACTATAAACTGTGGTGATTATACTTCTGTTGATGACTGCAGATGGGGACTCTGCGGTTTTATAAATGGGTGGAAAATCGGTCACCTCTTCTCCCAGCCCACGTAACACATTAGAAAATTGGTTCCAATAAATATAATGCAGGTGTGCTTTTCCTGCATCGCATGCTCTTAGCTCAGCCCTTGAGGGTTAAGTGAGCGGAACTCACCCTCTGCGTCCTCACTGCTTCGCCTCCGGAGGGCGCAGGAGGCGGCAGGCGCTCTCCGCTTCGCCTCTACATTCCCGCCGGCCAGGGTTGAGGGACCTCGCTGCGCCCATCCTCCCTTTTCATCCACGTCCTGACCAGTCCCTCCCCACCTCCACGCCTGTTTTATAAAAAAGTCCTTCTAATCATCAGCTTTGATAATCTGTCACTAGCAATGTGCTCTCTGGAACTTTTGGGGCTCAGGAAAAGGCAGAGCTTCGACTTCAGACCATCCGGAGTGACGTGGGAGAGTTCTGAGGTCCCCGAGAGCCTCAGTCTCTCCTCTGTAAAGCGAGGGACAAAGGGTGTCCTTCCAGGCATGTTGTCCTCCCATAAAGAAACAATCGCATGGGGGGTAGATAATGGTTGGCACAGAGTAAGCCACCAGCGTTCCCCTCCCCCCGCCAGCTCCAAGCACTTCCCCTTGATGTGCAAGTTGCCACCTCGGGAGGGAATAAGCGAGGTGGCAAGGTAGAAGCGAGGTAGGGCAGGAAGAAGGCACCCAAAGAAGTGGGAGGGCACTAAAGACCAACTTTGCCCCTTGAAAATTTCATCAGGGCCTCACTTAGCTGCTGCCGCTACTGGAAGTACACCTGTGAAGTTGGAAAAAATGTGCAGCAACAAGACAATGACCAGCTATGTGGTTGAAGGCTTGCACCAAGTAAGAAAATTTCCACTGCGGGAAAGCTGGGTTGGGACAATTCACTGGGATCGAAAACAGCCACGTTAAACTTAGCACAGATGCTCATTGAAAAACTCCCTCTAAACAGAAGCGGGACTCTTCAGGGTGGGTTTAAGTCGTGGGACCTGGCGCAGAGCTCTCCATTGATGATGGGATGGGGCCTCTTCTCCCCTTCTCGAAGGACTTAACAAGTAAAGAAAAAGGAAACAATAACGAGCAACTTGCGTTTGGATAGCATGCGCATGCTAGATCGGAGAGGCGGGGACCTAATTTGGGTCTCCTCTGTGCCCCTGGAGCTGAGAATAGTGCCTGACGCGTTCTGGCTGTTCTGTATGTATGTGTGGAAGGGAATAAACGAACAAATGCATGTAAAATAATGTCTAGTCGTGATAAATGCTGTGAAGAGAGTAAAGCAGGATGTGGAGATAGAACATGAGAGGAAAGGAAGGTTCGTTTGGGAGGTCAGGGATGGCTTTTCTCCACAGGTGACATTGGGGTGGAGACCAGAATGCATCGTGCAAGTGACTGGAGGATTAGTCTTACAGGGAAGGGGAGTGCAAATGTCCTGGGGTGAGAGCGTGATGGGATCTTAGATTCCGCATTTCCAGTGAGCTCCCGGGTGCTGCCAACACAGCCAGTCCACAGAGCTTACTTGGAGGAGCAAGCATTTGGTCTAGAGCTTGGCCATGGGGTCAGTAGCAGAAGTGAGGGGGTCAAAGAAATGAGCGGCAAGGTCATTGCATGAGATAAAGAGGAGGGAAAAAACACGTGCAAATTTTCTATGTAAAACTGTATGCAAAAAATGGATATCAAAGATGCCAATTGTGTTTTCCTCAGTGAGGTTGATTTAAATTCTCTTCTTTTTAGAGTTGTAAAATTTCTAACGGGTATATTTATCCTGTTTCCATTCAGAAAAATATTTGTTTTTATAAAAACTTAAAAACAAGAAATATGTTTTTAGGTAAGACACTGAATTCAAAAGGTATAAAAATACTTCTAAATTTTAAAAAATTCTGTAGACATATGGGCATTGGCTGGAGTTTGTGAGGAAAGACTTCACAGAAGGGATGATTTTGAAGCAAATCTTGATTATCCAGGTAGGTGAGACCTGAGTTTGAACTCTTAGCAACTTCTCCCTTCCTGCCCTCAGGTGGAGAAAGGAAACGGATGTCGGGCATGAGCAATGTATTAGCTATCTATTGCCATGTAACAAACGATCCCAAAACACAGCTGCTGTAAACAGCAAATTTTTATTATCTCACAGTTTCTGTGGTTCAGAAATTTGGGAGCCCCTTAGCTAGGTGGTTCTGGCTCAGAGTTTCTCATGAAGTTATATTTAGCAGGGTGTAGCAAAAAGGATAAGCTCAGGAAAACAAAACAAACCTGGTTTGTATGACAGCAGAAATGATAGGAACTAGATAGAGCCCAGAAATCTGATGTGTCAGAGGACTGGAAAAGAAAGCTACTTACTGAGCTCAACCACAAGAAGATATGACTAGCAAGGCTGTGAGCATGAGATGCATTTAAAAATGTCAATTTAGTGGACGCCATGACAGCTGGCCTCCAAGGAGCGGCGATTTTCAGCCAGCGTGCACTGCAAGAATTTTCAAAACATGCCATACCTGACTAATTTAGTCAGGGACACTGATCTCTTTTCCCTTATATTCTCACATGGAAAGATGACAACAACCAACACAACATAGCCATCTGGAGGGAATGAATCAAAATTATACCTATTTTTTTCAGATCGGCAAAAAATCTATTTCTTGGTGTGCCGCAGAATTTTAGTAATTAGCCTATGTCTGCCATGAGATGAAAAAGGTGGGAAAATGCTGCCATAGAGGTTATAAAACAGCTGGACACTGTTCTCTGCCCTCACAGTTTATGAGACCCTTAACAATGTCAGGCACGCACAGATAACTATGGTGGAGGTCAGGTAATAATTGAAACATGTCGCTATAAATACTGGAGGAATTCCAGCCTTCTGGGGAAGCCCCGAGCGTGGGTTCTCGAGAGGAATGGGGAGCGTGGGCCATGACCACCTGCCGAGGCCTCAGACCCACGAATGAACCCACCTCAGTCGTCCTGCAAACTCACTTTCAGTTTTTTGAAGTCTCAGGGCTCAGATGGGGTCTGGGGTGGTAGCTGATACCTGGCACATTGAGGGGATTGCCATGCCCAGCCCATGCTTTCGTTATCCACATTCTTCCCTGACTTTACAAAGAAGAAGAACTTGCAGCTTCTTATTGTTTCCTGGCATGAACCTAGTAGGTACTACTTGTGGTTTTTTCCCTCCTCTTTGGCTGCACGGAACATTTTTCTAAATATAGAATGGTGCACCACTATGGATAGGACTAGAATGAGATTACATTTTCTTTCCAATCAATTCCCTTACATTTTCTAGTGAGCAGTAGGTACTGTTCTTTTCTCAGAGTGGGCAGCAAAGGGAAAGGATATTGAGTTGTGGAGCTTTCCAAAGCAGAAGTCAGTCACCGCAAGGTCTTCTGGGGCAGCGAGGCCAACCAAGGCAGCCGCTGCTCTGGACGCTGGCTCTCTGTGACCTTAGATGAACCCATGGGATGGTCAGCCGCACACATCTGCCCTTTGGAGGTAGGGCGGTGGAATGCTGGTGAGGCTGCCTGCCTCCTCCCGTGTCTCTGATGGCTGCCCTGTTTGGGTTCCTTCAGAAGCCAACACTGAGAAGGAGATTTCCGTGCAAGGAGCTGATCTGTGAATCACAGGAAACACCAGCTGCCATTCTGCAGTGGGGAAGTGAACTAGGGAAGGGGAGGCAGCCAACGATGGGCGCGTTATCATGCCATTTTCCACAGTGAGTGGCTGAAACCCCACGGGGGAGCACGAGGTCACAGTGTCAAACCCGAGCCTCAGAATGATGCCACCCAAGGTGGAGCCATTGGTAGAGGGCCACCCCCATGACACCCCTCACTGTGAAATGTGAGGTCTACAGATGTGAGGGAAGCGGTGACAGGGCCTGTCACACACCCTGTAGCACAGTTCCGATAGTTGCAGGGACAGCCTTGTTTGTGAAAAGCCCAGGATGGAAGATGTCTCGCTGACCGTGAGTCTCGTGTCCAGGGACAGACCTGTCTACCCTCAAAATGGTCCCACTGTGCTGCCTGCCATGGTGTCTGAAACTTGTGCCGTAAGTCACCAGTCTCCAGAGGCCACCAATAAAATGTCAGCACCATACCCTGGAGAAGTAACAGATGAGCTATGACTTTTCCTTTCCTAGCTGAGGGACGTGTCTCAATAGAATGGGACTAGGAACAAAGATGTTTCCATGGAAGAAATATCAAGAAAGTTCTGCACTGGGCTGCGGTAAAGCAGGAGTAACAAGGAGTGAAGACCCTACGTAACCTGGCAGGCTAGCTGCCAGGTTGGAGGTGGACATGAGGGCGGTGGCCTCTGAGGACTGTGGCAGGGACACAAAGGGGCATTTTTCTATTTTCCAGTTGTATCCAGAGCAAGGCCTGGGAAGGAAGAAGGAAGACTTCCTTCACTGCTGCTGAGGCTGGGAGCTCCTGGAAGACAGGGGCCATGTCTTCTCGTCTCTGTATCTCCAGAACTCATCCCGGTGACCTGTGACTGACTCACCCATCCGAACAGAACTGATGTGAATTCAGCACTCTGCTCTCGTTTGTGCCTGCCAGATCCTTCCAGATCCTTCTGTCGGCAACCCTACGTCCATGCCGAAGAGCTATCCAAATCTCCACTCTGTACATGAGCAATGCCACCACCAACTGAATGGCAGTGAGACTTTGGGCAAATTACTTAACCCCCAGTTTACTTACTCAGTGATGAAAAGCAGAGAAAGCCCCTGGCTTCCTGAGCTTGTAGTGAGGACCTGGTGTGGTTATTATGAACTGAGTTGTGTCTCCCCCAAATTCGTATGTTGAAGCTCTAACCCCACAATGTGACTGGATTTGGAGTTCAGACCCAGAAGGAGGTAATCAAGGCTGGGGCCTTAATAATCTGATAGGACTGGTGTCCTTATAAGAAGAGGAAGAAACACTGGAGATCTCTCTCCTCGTGTGCACAGACCACAGGCCAGGTGAGCACGTAGTGGGAAGGTAAGCCATTTACAAGCCAGGAGGAGAGTCCTCACCAAAACCCAAATTTTCTGGCATCTTGATCTGAGACTTCTAGCATCTGGAACTGTGGGAAAGTGAATTTCTGTTGTGGATTTTGCTATGGAAGCCCCAGCGAACCAATACAGAGCTAACTCATACAGGGAGGGCTTTGCTACAGCACCAGGACACATGGCAGAGTCATTACGTGTAGCTACTGCTGTGATTAGTGTTTCTAGTAAAACGCCCGCCTTTCTAGGAGAGAATGAGAATTGTGGAAATCCTGATACCAAACAGTCCGCAAGGCCACTTTCAGCTTCTCGGGAGAAAATGGGGACATCAGAAAGAAAGCACACTGCATTCACTGAAACTTTCCAATCCCATTTCTGTATATAAGGCATAATGACTGGTATTAAATGACATGACTGCATCTTTCCTGTGAGGAACTTAATGTGCTTTGGCCAACCGCTTACCCATCAGGCAATTGCGTGCATCCTGAAGATGAGCCAGGGGGGCGTCTCAGACGGCCAGGACTGTGTGCAGGGGGACACTAATAAAATGAGGTCATTGTATTCGCTCCACCCTCTCCGTAGTTTGGGCCGTGCCATCTGAATGCAGGCCAGGTTGGTGGCTTTCAGGAATTGCAGGGTTGAGCTTATGGTACAAGTTGGCCTTGACTGATGGCTGTTCCATTTCTTTAGGAGTACAGCTGACTGATGAGCTCATCAGGCGGAGGGTCCTCCTGTGACTCTGTTCTGGTGTCATAATATTGTACATATATTGCTCAGGACACCTCCATCAGGCCCCTCCGAGTACAGACCTCCAGCAGATGGATGGGGAAGGGGGCAGAAGAGGCCAATTCCTTTTGCCCTCATTTTCAATCCACATGAATGAATCACTATAATCGAGTTGCTACTAAAATCTTTGGAAAACCAGAATTATCTGGTGTAGAAAGAAGAAAAAATCTGTGCTGACTTCTGATCAATGGAAAAGGGATTACATTGGCTTAATTAAAACCAATTGATGAGGTTCTTTAGTCTGTTTTTTCCTCAAGTTTTTGTTCAAATCAGTGTTGTTCAGCTGTTCCCAGAGGCTACATAAGGTGCAGTTGAAATGCCTGTTGTCCTTTCCTGTTATTTCTCCACTGATCACCGGGCAGGGTGATGTAGCCTATAGGGTCCCTTGCACATTATTCCTTTGTCACCGATGGATGAAGGGCTCAAATATGAATCATTAAACCCACTTCTTTCTGTCTTCCCCAGTTGCTAAGTATTTGTTCTCAGATTCAACATTAACTCAATGTATGCATTAAATCCAAATATTTGCTCAACGCTCGCCATGTGCCTGGTCCTCTTAAAGGCACTGGGGATGCTAAAGCAAATGGTTCCACCTTCAAAGAGCAGCAATTTCATGGGAGGGCAGAGGAACAGTTCCTAACACATGGCCACAGAGGACAGAGCATGGAGAAAGGCTTTGAAGAGAGTACCAAGGAGGTATGGAGGTGACCTTCCAGGAAGGAAGAAAGAAAGGAGCAATAGTAGGAGGGCAAATGTAATAAGGAAAAAAGAAGCAGCCAGCAAGAGCCAGTCTTTCCGATGTACCCACCTGCTGAAAGCAGCTGGTGGTGTTGGTGTGGACTGTAGGCAACCGTAGCTGGGGCACCGCAAGGCAGCCTTGGCAGGTGAAATCCTGAATGGAAGAACCATTCTCATCTTGAGCTGCATGTTGCTATCATTTGGTGAAGGAAGGAAGGGAGGGAGGAAGGAAGGAAGGAAGGAAGGAAGGAAGGAAGGAAGGAAGGAAGGAAGGAAGGGAGTCACCTTATGTGCTTGCAAAAGTATCACATATGAATCCATCTGCCTCTATTCCATCATCCCCTCCTCTCTTCCCAGGAGGACTGAGAGGCTGGTGCAGCAGAGTTTGTCTTAGCTTTCACAAGGTACAACTAATAAACACCAAATGCACCACTTCTCATGTTGCTCAGAAGATTGAGGAAAAGACTAGATCTTGCCCCAAACCCTTGAGAAGTGCATTGACTTTGGAAAAGCAATGACAATATGGTGCCTTTTATTAAATAGAGTGATAGCGAGATGGATGAAATTACATATACATTATTAATCTGTTTGAACATTATAGTTCACTAACAGGTAGCTTTGAATTTGTTATGTTGGTGGCCAGAATCTGTTATAAACAAGTCAGATGCTCTTCTGATTGTGTTCTAAAAAATGGGGCTTCCAGAAAGGTGTCGTAGTGTATACCTTCACCAATACAGTACTGCTCACAAGGAACAAGAGGTGAGAGGCAGGAGGAAGATCTACTAGCTAGTGAGTTAAAGCCCCATTTAAGGATTGCTGCAAGCTTTTCACATGCACCAGGGCCATTTGGAAAGCTTGTGTGATGGCCATTTGGGGAGAAGCTGGGGCAGTGGGAGCACCTGACCCCCCCCCCAGAGCTATAGTCCCTGATGTTCTCCTTCCCTCCCCTTAGCTCGTGGGGCTTAACCTGTGGCTTTGGGTTTGATTTCCTGTGCGTAGTTATTTTGTACACATCCAGAGACCCAGGTCGTGTGATAAAGAAGTTGACTCAGACTTCCTCGGTCCAGAGATCAGACGACTGAAATTGCATCTTAGTCTCAGTCATTTTTGCAGCACTAGAAAACTTATTTCTTCAACAAATATTCATTAATTTCCTACTCTTTGCCAGGTGCTGTGTCAGGAAGTGTGGACATGAGAGTGAGCAGGAGAGACAGGATGCTATGTTCCTGGAGCTTATTGCTCACACAGAGAGACAACAATTAAGTCAGGAGTTACAAGAAATTATGATGACATCACATTATGGTAAGTGGTGTGCTGAAGGGGTCAGTACCCGGGGGACCACAGCTGTCAGGGAGGCGGGTCAGGGAGGCTTCCTGGCATCAGTGACTCAGATGAAGTTAGCGCTTGCAGCTCCAATGGGATTTGTGCTCTGTTTGGAGAAAAGACACTGTCACACACACGAATGTAAGAATGGGTATGATGTAAGGACTCTAGGTTCAGGGTCCGATCATGGATTACAGAAGGTAGATAGGAGAAGTGAGAGGGCAGCTGTGGGCACGGAAGTTTTCCGGAGGAAGGCGCACTGGGCTGTCCTGGAAAGATGGGGGAACAGTGGAATCGAACAAGTGGAGGAAAGCCAGAGATGAGAATCACATCCACTTGGGCAAGTGGGGCCTAGAGGAGACAGACAGGCTGGATTATGCAGGGCCGGGAGAGTCAGGCAGAAAGTGTCTGCGTAGTTTCTGTTTTTAATGATGTGACAAGAGCTACTATTTGTCAAGTCCCCATCCGGGTTGGGTGCTCAGCGGGCAATGTCTAGCAACAGTCCTGCAATCCATCCTCTCTCTTCACCAGAGGGGGGCCCCTGGGAAAGGAATAAGGAAGGTAGCTCTCAAAGCTCCATGCAAACACACTAATGATAGATGTCCAGGTGCATGCATGAATGGTATGTGCTAATGCCATTGTCTATGAAATGCTTTTAAGGGGGGCACCTGGTCTGCCCAGGTTGCTTATTAGTAACAAATCTGGAATCTAGGTAGGTACTGAGTGGGGAGGATCCTGAGGGAAAAGGTGTATTATGTTATTTAAACTATCTGAGTGTCATATGGAGAAACCTCAGGATGGCTCTTTTCTGTGTAGGCGATGAGGCCACATACGTGGCTCACGGACTTTCTGTGTTAATCTGAACAAGAGAATATTGTGATGCGGCGTGAACAGACCCAGGAGGCTGCGTTAGTCCTGGACCACTCGCTGCTTTACCTGAGCCTTGTGGTTGCTTGTTCCATTGACCTTATTAGTAAAGCTTGACAGTGAGGTCATTCGTATGACCTGTCCCTGTGCTTCCACTCTAACAACCCGACCCTGCGTGTTTCCTCAGGTGCTTTTCACGTGCTGTCTGACCTCAGCCCTCTAAGGCAGGACGATTAGTTGGTTTGTCCAGAGCCACACAGGCAGGAAGCAGCAGGCTCCCATTTAATCCCATATCTGAGCGCAGAGCCCATGCGCTTCCCGCTGCCTTACATTGGCCCCCTTTTTACACTTGAGTGAGACAGGACGGGTCACAAGGCCCCAGAAGGCCTGAGAGGACCACCAGGAAGCCCCACATGCCCCTTGAGAGCCACGGCCCCGAAGTACAGTTTTAATGAGAAAAGACTTTCGAGGAGAAAACCTGATCCACTGGAAGGGAGTGTTTGGGTCACATTTTTCATGGAAATTCGTTTTCACCCGAGGCCAAACACTTACATTCCACTGGGAGTCCAACTCACAGAGAGCTTGCGTGCGATCTGGGGAATGATACTGCATTCTTTGAGTGCTGAGAGAACAGCCCGATGACTCTGCCCTTGATCGGAATCAAGTGATAGGAGTTGGAATGTCTAATTCCATTTTTAGCCCTAAAGCAAGCTGGGCCTTGTGGGAAGTCCCGCTAATCCCTCGTGAGCTGGGTCAGCTGCATTTTACATAGGTTTCGGTTGATGAGGACATTTGTGGGGCATTCATTCAAAGGGCTGGTGGCTGGGGGTTTGTTTGTTTGTTTGTTTATTCTAACGTGTTCTTTGTAAAGCATTAGGGAACTTCTTGTCAGGGGATGCAAGTTTCCCTTTTCCTACATGCTAGTTTAAACGGGAAGGGGGTAGGCCTTATCAAGGAATCCATCTCTTCTTTCCTGGAGAAGTAGCTTAATTCTAGTGGCCTCAAGTCAAGAAGTTCCACTCCTAGGGGACGGCTGCCTAGCATAGCACCTTGGTTCCTGTTCAAAGCACCACAGGACACTCCTACCTGGGCTGTCACTGGTCGCCACATGACTGGACCTGTCTTGGGGCCGCCAGCGTGGAGCCCTCCCCCTTCCGCGGATGTGCCTGCCTAACCCACTGTGGAGGCAGCTATCATTTCCCCAGCTAACACAGGTGCTTCATCCATATCCAAATTGTCACTCTCCAGAAAGATGCTCGCCTCTGTAGAAAACTGGGATAAAAGAGCTCCGAGTCTTTATTTCCGCAAAGAAGACCCACATGGACTTGGTACTTATCTATGGCAACACGGTGAGGAGCGTTTAACATGGCTCTTTATGAGAAAGGCAGAAAGCTTTGTTGAGAATGACGGGAACATTCCATGCCCTGAGTTAGGGGAAGACAGTGGTCTGATGTTGACCTTGGGTGTCTCTTCTTCTGGGTTCCACGGCTCGTCACCTGAGCCTCTACCGTCAGCACCCCGCTCTAGGCTGCATGGGCCACTGTTTTCTCACTCCTGCACCCTCCCCCTCTTCAGAGCCCTGAGTCTTTATGCTCTTACCCAGCATCCCCTTGAAATGCAGCCTTCCTCAGTGACGGAGGAGAACCTGATTCTTTTCAAAACATGCCAAAATGCAGGTTATTGACAGTTTACCATCGTCTCATGTGCTGATGGTCCCGTGTCATCTCAAACCCCACACTAGATGTTCCCTTTGCCTGGGCGCCCTGGTCTTAGTTTTCTCCCTTTTGCCTGCCATATGCTGAAGAAAAGGACAATAAATGCCTTTTTTTAAAAAAATCCAGCAGAATACAGATTCACTATCATCTATCTCCAGGGCTGTTTCATCTTTTCACGCTGAAACTCTACCTGTTCATGAATAAATTCCTCCCTCCCTCCCCCAGGCAACCGCCGTTCTCCCTTCTGTCTCTTTGGCTTTGACTTTTGCTCTGGGCACCTCATGTAAGTGGACTCATATCTGTCCTCCAAGCTCAGTTTTAAACTCTTCTGTAACCTCTCTTGAAGTGCCCTCTGTTCCATCTCCTCCTCTCCTCTCCTCAAAACCCTCCCCACCCTTCAAGGCTCAACACCAAAATGTCCTACTTGTTGCGCCCGTGGGGTCTCTCCCTGGACCCAGAGTGCTCAGAGTGCCGGACCCCCCCCCCGCCCCGGGCCCTGGTGCAGGCCGTCTCAGGACATAACTTGAGTAATTATGCTATACTAGCTGTCATTCTGTGACTGGTCATCTAACCTCCAACCAGACTGTGACTTCCTGACCAGCAGAGACTGTGTGTACCTCACCTTTCTCTCCGTTGTCCCCAACCCCAGTCCTCTACAAGTCACCCAGCAGGCACTTGGCAGATTCCCCGCTCTCTTTAGGAAAGCATCAACCAGCTCTCTCTGGCTGCTAAAACTTAAGTCCTTTTTTCTCACGTGCTGTCCCCGGAGACAGAGAACACATGTCCGTGAGGTCCTTGAGCCTATACCTTTCCCTGAGGTGGGTTGATGTGTTCCCTTCGCTTCTGCTTTTCCAGGCCAAGCCAAGACAGTGAGGCAGAGCCACTGTATTCACATGACAACTTTTCCTGAGAAACCCCTAACATTTTCCTCACATTAAGATCGTAAAAGGTCAAAAAAAGTTTCACAATCTGGGAAAGAATTCCTCTTTTGTAGAAAAAGCCATAGTTGGGACATCCTGAGCCTCTGGCAAACCTTTATTATAGAAATTTTCTCACCTTGTTATGGTTTAACACCTACTGAAACCCTGAGGATAACACACACAGGAACACACAGGCACACACATACACACAGGCACATACAAACACACACAGGCACACATATATACAGAGGCACACACAGACACACACAGGAACACACAGGCACACAGACACACACACAGAGACACAGGCACACAGGCACACACAGGCACACACATACATACACACAGTCACACACAGATACACAGGCACACACAGACACACAGGCACACACAGGCACACACACCTAATACTCTTCATGCAGTGCTGATCACAGCCATACACATACTGGATCATCCCTAAAATCAGTACAGGAGTTTACCAGAAAAATAATCCAAAAAGTGCAAGGATTGCAACTTTGTATACCAAAATCTTAGAGGCAAGAACATCTGGATGCAGCTTAGCCCCTGAGTGCTGCTCGTTAAGCGGCTAGTAAAGGATTTTAGCAACCAGGGTTTTCTGATGGTGAAATACTGCTCTTCTGTCATCGATACTAGTGAGTGCAGCTGAAATAATCTCTCAGGGTTGGAGATGTTTGCCCAGCCCATAGTGAAGGCATGAAGCTCAAATGAAAGGGGCGAGCAAGAAGTTGGGACTGTGTCCTTTTGGCAGAGATGCCCAGGTCCCCCCTCTGATGACAAATGTGCAGAGTCATTTGGGAGCCAGATGTGAGAGACTGATCTGCTCGCCTGAAATATCCCAAAACATCAAGAAGATCTATCTGAGTCCCAGACAGTTTATGACCCAGTTGAACGGGGCAGTTAACGTTTGGTTTGTCGAACGGGCTGGTTGAGGGACGTCAAGGGTAGCCTCTTCCTTCCTCTGAAGCTGCAGACATCAGCTTGCTGGGTGGACGGACGGTTGCACCCAGGGCACCCAGGGTGCAACCGTCTCCCATGTGATTACTTCGAGAGCTTTCTCTCTGGTTTGATTATGTTTTTGAAGGTCTGGGGAAAATTAAGAATGTTAGGCCTGCCTCACATGGGTTTTTGAAACATGAAGTGCTGGGGTGGTGTTCCAGGAAGAAAGTCTACGGTGTGAACAACAGTTCTGGCGGTGGCCCTCCACACGAGAGTGGGCAGCGGGGTAAGAAGGCACTGGAACGGCAGGGAGACCGTTCCCTAGAACCCTGGGGCCTGGGGCACTTGGACGTGAAATCCTTGACCCTTGGGTTTTGGTTAGCCATGGAGGAAAGCTTGAGAGGGCAAAAAAGAAAAAGAAAAAGGTTTTCCCAGTGGAAAAACAGGGAGCAGAAGGGATATTTAGAACAGGTTAAAAATAGGAATGTTAAGAACAATTTCTCTTTGATAAAAACAGATAGTTATGGTCTTTTTCTTCCCTTTAGAAGTCCCAGCACCCCTGCGGCCTCCCTGGGGAACTGCAGATGGGTCGGACACATGCACAGTGTCCACACATTTGTTCACACGTTTGGTCACACAGTCACTCTTTAATCGTCCATCCGCAACCTTGTACCGGGGACCCACCACAGTGCAGGTGCTGGAGCCGTGGCAGTGACTAGGTCCCTCACCTGCAGACACTCGGTCTGCGCAGGGAGGCAGATGCCAGCGCACGGGCAGGGGAAACGACGAGAATGGTCGACTTGGCAAATAGCAGGCAGCTGTGGGTGCACAGAATACAGAAGTTGGGGGTTCTGGGAAGGATTTCACAGAAAGCGCTATTTGAAGTGGGTTTTGAAGGGTGAACAGAGGCCATCAGGTTAAGAGATGAAGAAAATCGCACTGAGCTGTGATGGGTCCACAGGGACCAGTGGTCGGCGATGTGGGAGAACTCTGTGGGCAGAACATGCTGGAGAGGTGCTCTCCAGGGCACCTGGGAGACCCGACATGGGGACCAAAAGGCACACGTGCCACCCATGGCTCCAGCCCCTCCTGCCAGCACGCAGAAACACACACACACACACACACACACACACACACACAGGAGCTGTTGTTTAGATACCCCCTCCTGAGACCAAGGCTGACTCTCTCTGCCATGTTCCCCCAAGGAACGCAGCCTCCTGGCAACACTGCAGGCGCATTGGTAAAGAGGACCGAGTTCTGGTTTTTAAGCATGGGAATGGCATACACGCACTGTCTCCAGCCTGTAAGCTACTGAGTCAGGGCCAGGTTTGACCTGGCCCCGCTCCATCTCCTGTGAAGACCCCACTTGTAGGAGGTCCTCCTTAAACATGTAAATAAAGGAACGAAATGAGTCAGGCAGAGTGGAGAAGGGACTAGCTCGGGAGGGGGCCACGGTCAGTGTTACAAGAACTCAGGTGAGCAAGCACAGCACAGATGGAGAGGAAGGGCCAGAGTTCAGTCCAGCAACCGCCGGAGTTACAGACGCTGGCAGGGAGGAAATAACCAGCCTCGCCCTGCTGGCCTGGCGGACCCCACCTTGCTGAGTGGGGGCAGGTGTCAGAGTCCTAAGGTGCTGACGAAGAGAGAAGAGTGAGGATGTGGCTTTCCCACCAGACAGCCGTCGTCAGGCTGCATGCAGGAAGCTGCCGTAGACGGGGCTGAAGAGGAGATGAGAGCTTCTACAGGATGTGAAAGTTGAAATGATGTAAGGGGCACCCAGGAGCAGAGGGCACAGGGAAGCATTTCCTGCCCTCACCTGGTTGCTCATCTTTTCAATACTCCCTCCCCGACCACTCCTCTGCCCTTGAGCTTATATCTTTGTAAACAAATAGGACAAATGGTACGATAAGTAAGGTCAGATCTTTGCCAGAGTGACAGTGTTGAAATACACATGTTGGCACTCCTTGACTTCTCCGTGGCATTTGACCTTTCTGACCTCACCTGTGGGGTTCCACCCATGAACTCAGACCCCAAGCCCATGCTCTATCCATTCTGCTGTGTTGCAGCTGAGGTTGGTGACTGTGGAGCCACCTGAGGAATTATCCATGACCCACAGTCTGCTGTGACTCTTGCATGGTTGCCAGAGTAACACTGACCACAAAGTACTTAACCATTGTGGGTCACAGTCAAAGAGTGACCCCAGGGTCCACTGCCTTCCTGCTCCAACCCACCTGGCCAGGGCCAGGACCTTCCTTTCAGACTGCAGGCTATCACCTCCCATCATTCCTTGCAGCAGTGACCCACCAGGGTGATGCTAGGTGCTACGAAGGAAAACGTGTGCTTGTGTAAGGTGAAGGGCTATCAGTATGAGACCTAGCCGAGCTGACCGACTTGGGACACGGGCCTGCCAGGCAGCAGGAAGTGCATAGGGGAAAGCCTCAAGGTAGGAGAGCACTTGGCAGATTTAAGGACTCAAGAGGCCCGTGTGGCTGGAACATGAGAAAAGGGAGGGATGGTGCTGCCAGACTCAGGCAAGCAGAGAGAGAGTCTGTTTGGAGAGAGCTGGCAGGTGTGAGGCTGGTGGAGGCAGTGCAAATAGAAGTGGTAAGACTGAGTGGACTTACCAGAGAGTGGTAGCAATGGGGATGCATGGTCCGTGTCAGTTGGGAGAGGATAAATTCATAAAGGTTCCGATCTCTGGGTTGTGAGGTTTTATACAGCAGTGTCCAGCATTTAGATACAGATGCATAAATTAATTTTGATGTTGTTAGCTGTGGCTTTCCACTTTATACTGCTGTATGTAAGCATTGTTTGTACTGCATAACTTATTATTTTTAATAGTTGTGTAGCATCCCATCAGGGTGTGGTTTTTAGTTCTTTATAGTTTTTTACTTAAAAACAGTGTTTCTGGGAATGGCTTCATTTTCCCATGAGTTATTTCTTGGGTTACGGTCCCCTTGTGGGTCACTTCTCTGCATGTCAGATGGCCATGCTGATGGTCACCGTCTCCTGTTCATGCTTCATTTGCCCTGCCTGGATCGGAGCGAATTCCCATGGTCGTCTGGGAGCCTCTAATGAAGGGGCCCTGATCTTGGTGATGTCCTTGTCAAATGACAAAACTTTGGTGTCCTTTATTCAAGGGAAAACAGTCCATGGATCTGGGGGGGTGGGTGCAGTGACTCACACGCAATGAGCCTTCTTTTTAAGGGATTATGAGCAAGAGTGAGTTTTATGGAGCATTGGAAGAGGCCCTCAGAAGCAGGGCAATGCCAGCTGGGAGGTTGGTCCCTTCCTGGAGAGGCTGGCAGGTCCTGTTTTCTAAGGTAAACTCCCTGAACTGGAGTTGGAGCGTTGTGATTGGTGTTAAGTTTCTTGACAGTGAGGCATTTCCAGTGCAGGCTGGCCTTGGATTAGATCTGTGGGCCCGGCACTGGGGTATCCTGCATTTTGCAAGTCCTTTATCATCCTCTTGCATAATTTAATAAAAATTACCTTTATCATCCTCAAGCATGATTTAAGCTCTATTACCATAGTCTTGTGTATACTGCTCCCTCCTCCTAGGGTTCCTTCTCCCCTGCCTCCCTTTCTCTGTTTTTTCAAAGCCCTGCTCATCCTCCAAGGCCCAGTTCAGATGCCACCATCCAGCCACCGCCCCCCTGAGACCTCCTCTGACTATAGCAGCTGGTGATCTGGTGCTTCTGTGAAAACGCCACTCACTCAGGGGCTTATCGTCTCCTGCCTATGCTTTTATAGCTCTCTCCTTTTCACTCCTTGGTGGTAAATTACATTGTTTCCCATGCATAATGCACACTTTTTTGCCCCAAATTTTTAAGGAAAAATAAGGATGTGCATTATACATGGGTATAATAATGGGCATAATAATCCCTTGTATGATGCACACCCACGTTTTTGTACGCATAAACATGGTAAAACAAAGTATTTGAAGTTAAAAACTGTGTTATATCTTACCATTCCTTGGTGCATCTCCACAGTGACCTTCACATATTACTTAGCAAAAGTTGTTTGCATCCATGAAATAATAAATGAATGATTCCAAGGCAGACTATGTCTCCACATGGCATCCCTGCAATCTTTCCTTTATTCCCTCTTGCAGGCCAGGCTAGCTCCGACTGCAGATGGGACCCCGAAGCTGGGGATGAGACCTTGCATATTTAAAATGATGTCAAGAGAGGAGGGGGGATGATGAATGAACTCAGGAAGACATGATGACTTCTGTAATGACACTAATAAATGGAATACAGAATCTCCAGTACCAGCTCTGACACTTAGGACTGGAAACTAAGTACAAAAAGGCAAGCAAGAAAAATGAATGTGTGGGTGGAGGATAGGGGAGGAGGCATGTGCAATAAAAGAAAAGAGAAAAAGCTGCATGTTGCTGATGGGACAGGAATGTAGGGGCTGTATACTACAATTGTCCTGTTTTTCTTTCTCTTGTATTTAAAAAAAAATAGTGGGAAAGCAGTTTCCAAAGATTTTTACACTGAGTGGGAGTCCATGGGTGAGACACAGAGCTTGACACTGTGGGTGGTCTCCCAGCTGGCTGTGGTTTAAATCAGGGCCCTTGTAGTGAGCTGTCAGGCTGGTGCAGGCGGCAGGTTGTAGGGCTTTCTCTGTAATTGCTTAAGCCAGTTCCCATATTTAAAGGTGATCTCCCCACTCTACCCACTCGTGAGCATGAGTTCTCCACCATCTGTTGATGCTGCTTTTAATCACCTCCCCTCTGCAACCCCAGGGTCTAAGGCGCCATCACCTCCTTCCCCCCCAAAGCTTTAGTGAGATATAACTTCTATACTGTAAGATCCACCTGTTGTGAGTGTACAATTGAACGATTTTTAGTAAATGTCTGGAAATGTGTACCATTATCACGATCCAGTTTTAGGACATCCCCATTACCATGAAACAGTTTGTGTGCCTATTTGCCGTTGATTCTGCTCCCACTTTCCATCCCAGGCCTGTTTCCTGTGCCTATGGATTTGCCTTTCCCAGATGTTTCACAGAAATGGAATCACACAGTAGGTAATGTTCTGCGTGTGGCTTCTCTCACATAGTATCCTATTTTGGAGGGTCGCCTGTGTTGTAGCATGTATTGGCAGCTTGCTCCTTTTTATTGCTGAGTAGTACTCCATTGCTTGGACAAACCACATTTGGTTACCCTCTCAATAGTTAGTAGATGTCTGAATTGTTTCCAGTTTGGAGTATTACCAATAATTCTGCTGTAAACTTTAATGTGTAAGTCTTCCTGTGCCGTATGTTTCTATCTCTCTTACTTAGGTATCGAGATGTGGAATTGCTGGGTTGTAAACATGTTTCGCTTCAGAGGAAGCCAGCAGACTGTTTTCCAAGGGGCTCTACAACCTCCCACTCCCACAGGTAGGAGATTTTCATGTTTCCACATCCATCCCAACGCTCGCTATTGTCTGCCTGTGATCACAGCCATTCTATAGAGCAGCACTTGGTTTTGGTTTTAAATTGCATCTCCCTGGTGCAGCAATTTTCAACCAATGTGCTGCGAGACTTTTTGAAACATGCCATACCTGCCCATTAAATCAGTGGCACTGACCTCCTTAAGTTTAGATTGTCAGATAAAAAGAATGACAGCAGCCAACACAATAATAGCCAGGTGGGGTGACTGCCACGCCTTCAACCAGAAATATTGGGTTGGCCAAAAGAGTCCATGTTTTTGTTCTGTAAAAAAAGACACAGTTTTCATTTTCACCAATAACTTTATTAATTTGGATATTTTGAGTATGTCAGCTCTCTCCCACATAGTAGAACGGTGGTTGTTCTCAATTAATGTTGCAATTTGATCACTATCAACTTCAACTGGTCTACCCACCGATGTCTGGGATTGATCCAGTATCCTGGGATCTTGCTAAATTTGTTTAGTAGTTCTAATAGATCTTTCTATATGTGGATTTCTTAGGATTTTCTACATACAAAATCATGTTGTCTGTGAGTAAAGGCGGTCTTATTTCTTCCAGTTGGACAGGGTATGGGATGCCTTTATTGTTAAACCTGACTTCTTAAACTGACTGGAAGTTTGGTATGATGTAGAATAGAAGTATGCGTGGTTATCCTTGCCTTATTTCCAATCTTCAGTCATTAGACATGATGTTAGCTGTATGTTGTTTGTAGATTATCTTTACCAGGTTAAAGAAGTTTCTTTATATTACTAGTTTGTTGCTATTTTTATCATGAATAGTTACTGAATTTTGTGAAATTCTTTTTCTCTGTCTACTGAGGTGATCACGTAGGTTTTGTCCTTTATTCTATTAATATGGTGTATTGCACTAATTGATTTCTAAATGCTAAAAATCCCATTTGGTGATGGCATATAATTCTTTCTGTGTGCTACTGGATCAGTTTGTTAAAATCTGAAGGAGTTTTGCATCGATTTTCATGAGGGATGTTGCTCTGTGGTTTTCTTTTTTTAAGTGGTCTTCGACTTTTGTATCAGGGCAGTTAATACTGGACTCAGGGAGTGTGTTTGAAGGTTTTCCTTATGCTCTGCTCTTGCTCTTTGTAAAGAACTAGAGTTGTTTTTAACACATGTGATGGAAATCACCAGTAAATCCATGTGGGCCTGACTTTATATTTTTGGGAAGATTTTAAATTACTAATTAAAAAAATGTATTTTACTTATTATAGGTATGTTCAGATTTTCGATGCTTCTTAAGTCAATTTAAGTAATTTGTGTTTTTCTAGAAATTTACATAAATTGTCTGATTTGATACAAAGTGGATAATAATATTCACTTGTAAACTTTTAATTTTTGTAAGGATGGTAAGGATTCTTCTCTTTTTTTCTGATTCTCTTAATTTGTGTCTTCTTTTTTAATTTCTTGGTCAGTCTTACTAAACATTGATCAATTTTGCTGATCTGTTCAAGGAACTGACTTTGATTTCATTGATTTTTTTCTATTGTTTCCTGTTTCATTGTGTTCTACTTGAATATTTATTGTTTTCTTTCTTTTGCTTGCTTTGGACTTAGCTCTTCTATTTCTAGTTTCTTGTGGAAGATATTTAAGTTACTGATTTGAGATCTTCCTTCTTTTCTAATGTAGGCATTATGGCTATATATTTCCCTTTAATCACTGCTTTGGCTGCATCTGATAAATTTGGATATGTTAAATTTTCATTTTTGCTCACCTCAAAATATTTTAAAATTTTCCTTCTGGTGTTTTTATTTGACAGATGAGTTATTTACAAGTGTTGTTGTTTTTTAGATTTCTAAGTATTTGGTAATTCCCCAAACTTCCTTCTGTTGTTGATTCCCAATATGACTGACTTGCAGTTAGAGAACACACTTTGCATGATTATAAACCTCTTACATTTATTGAAACTTGTTTTATGACCTAACATATGGTCTATTCTGGAGAGTGTTTCATGTGTATTTGAAGAAAATGTCTATTCTTCTGTCACTGGGAATGTATTATTATCATCAGTGAGATCAAGTGTTGTTTAAGCTTCTGTATGCTTGCTGTCTGGATGTCCTATCAGTTACTGAGACTGGAGCGTTAAAATCTCCAAGTGCCATTTTTGAGCACTGTCATCTCTCATTTAGGTTATTGAAATAACTTTGCTCTCCCTGTGCCCCTTCCTTGCTTTATTATTCTCCATAGAACTTATTTGGCCCAGTACATATTTTACTTATACACTAGACTATATAGGTCCCATGATGGCGGGGTTCTTGCTGTTTTTCATCACTGCTCCATCCCTAGCACCATGACAATGCCTGGCACATGTTTGTCACTCACGGATATTTGTTGGATGAATATATCCATCACCAAACAAATGGCACCTCCTGTTCTCCCAGGTAAGGGCAAAACTCCTCATCCCCACTCTATGGAGGAGAAGCGGGTCAATATTGGTGGAATGCTCAGATAGAGTCAAGGGAAAGGGTGGGGGACATAAGAGGTAACTATGCTTCTGGCCAAAGGTAGAAGTTCTACCTTTCCCTTCATGTTTTCCCATTGGGTTTGTCTCTCTTGCATTGTCTTGTCACTGAAGTGGTAGATACTTGGGGACTGAGACTGGATGTAGGTCTTGAGGAGCTAGGCCACTGGGCTTCACATGGATCCGGACTATTTGGCTGACTGCTTTGGGCAAGGGAGTCCCTGTGGCTCCGTGCAGGTCACTGGGGTTAATTCCCAAGTGGAGAGGACAAGGAGGGGCCAACATTTCAGAGAGACCAACAGGGCAGTTTCCCCTGCATACATACTTTTCCCTCCTGAACCTGAGAGGGGCAGCCATGGGTGGCTGGGCCAAGATCGGATGTCCAGGATCCCAGCCAAACATCCTTTCAGCTTAGCATGGTTGGCATTAGATGTAGCTTTGCAATTTTATGCTTATCGTACTTTGGAGGACTCTGTTATACAACAACATCAGAGAAAACACACAGCATGTGATATTTACTGAGTGCTGGCACATGATGTCGAGATACGAGTGTCTGGCATGTTAAATAACTTCATCGTCTATATGCTTAATCAGTTAAAATAAAACATTG
Organism: Tonatia bakeri; assembly: GCA_004024845.1. Taxonomy (NCBI): domain Eukaryota; kingdom Metazoa; phylum Chordata; class Mammalia; order Chiroptera; family Phyllostomidae; genus Tonatia; species Tonatia bakeri. The sequence goes on along the minus strand of PVIA01007127.1, from coordinate 7,113 downwards.
ACTGATAGTTTTCTTTTACTCATTGAAGTTAGGTCTAAGTTTTATGAACTGTTCTTACAGGGTCTGTATAACCACCTGGAGCTCAGAGGAGAGGTCTGGGCTGGTGTAAAAATAAATACATGATAATTAGAGCTATAGGGATAGATCATGGGCCCTTGAGACTAAGAAGAGGAGAGCGCCTAGGTCAAAACTTTGAGGAATTTGACCTGTAACAGCTGAGGGAGGATAACAAGCCTGAAAAAGCAGAGGAGGAGCAGGAGTATGCAGGGGTAGCAGGAAAACCGGGAGGATGTGCTATCCGGGAAAGTACGTGTCAGCTTTCTGAAAACTTGCAGTTCTCACCACATACCCTGCTCTGGGGGAGTCTAACTCCTAGTAAAGCCCCCATCATTTAATTATAATTTCTCATTAAGTGGATGATCCTGAAGTTGCACTTGAGACTAGATAAATAGTTCTCAGCCAGAGGTATCTAGAACACTGGACAGATGGAGATTTTTGTGTTAAGGTGCTGTGTTTTTATTAAAATTATTTTACACCAATTCTCATGTTTCCCTCTAAGTGTGGCATACCTTTTCCTAATGACCCTGTGATCCACCCATGACTTTTGGCGTTCCAGTAGTAATTTGAATATTTGATATCAGTGAAACGTGACAATCAGCATTATTCAAACAAGTTAGTTGTTATTATGGTTTTCCTGGGAATAAGGTGATTTATTTTTGTGTTTAATATTTGTGGCAGTAAATTCCCAATGCATTTTTAGTTTACTGCTTTAGACTCAATAATAGATTTATTTGTAAGTGTATGTGTGATAGTTGGTTCACTCATTCACTTATCCATTGAATGGACAGAGTGGGCAAAAGTAGGTTTACAGTTGTTTGTATGGAAGAAATAACAAATAAATAATAACACAAGAATAAAGTCGTGTACTCACTGCTGTAAACCTGCCTCCTCCCACCCCTGCATGTTAAGTGTGTGCTGTATGCCAGACACCAGAAGTGTTAAGACGCATCAGACATGGTTCTCAAGCTGTGCTGTGCATCGAAACCACCTGGAAAACTTGTTAAAAATGCATGTGAGCCAGTCCCACCCCTCATATTCAGTAGGCCCAGAGTAGTTTCCAGAAACATGTTCAATAAGTTATGTCCAACTTTGATTTACAGCAAAGTTTTAGGACCGTTGGGCTTTGTAAAAACATTTACTGAGAAGCTTCAGTGCAATAGATGGTAAGAGGTGTCAGGCAGACGTGTGCTCAGGGTAGAATGTGCATCAGGTTTTATTACAGTCCCATCTTCCTATCACACTAGACTGCACACTCACCAATATTATTGCAATTTTTAACCCTAATGGAATTTTTGTTAGGGCTTTAAAGCCCCAGCAAGATGATTTACTTTCATTAGTAGTACAGGAATTTTTATAATGTCCTTATAAATGATCCTAAAAGTAAGAGAATGCCGTAAACATACAAAAAATCATTATATCCACGTGTACAACTTCCTTTAGCAGGAATGAGAAAAGCATCTGGTGATTCCTGCGTTTATACACCCTGGGGAGCCTGCTGCTGGTCAGTACAAGTCTGGTCATCTCAGAAATGAAAGTGCCCTTTCCTTATTTCCTCCTTTGTCTATGAGACTCTTTTGCATCCCATTGACACAAGGGGTTCAAACAGCATTGGAACAGAATTCATAGCAGTTTCTACCAAAACCCCAGCAATGATGCAAAGTGTAAACTATGAGTTTTGACTTGAAGAAAACAAGCTTTCTTCTGAAGAATAATTGGTGTTTTCTTCTTAAAAGGAGGCACTCACTCACCATGCTATTCACAAGGACACTTAGGCAGGGAGGGATGAATCGGCTCCACTTTTATTGTAGGGACACGTGTGTGACATGGTCCTTGCCGCACCCAGGGCATAACATCCTCAGGACTGCTCACTCCAAAATGCAGAGAGAATGAAACTGGATAGAAGGAGGTCAGAGGCACAGCCACAACAGAGCACAGCCTGCAGCAGATACCGAACCAGGACACGGGACCGCCTTCCAGGCCCCTCGCTGCACTGGGTGCCGACTGGCAGGTGCTGTCATCAATATTTAAGAGACAATCCTCCTGGCTTTTAACACACTTTACTGTATGAAAGTCAGATAGCAAATTTCATAGTGTTCAAAGTCCTAGTCCTTATCAGTTAGGAAGAAAGAGGTTTTCCTTCCCTTTGAAGATGACGGAGCCTCTCCAAAATGTTCCCTCCCTTCCGTGGAAGCCAGCCTCCTTCTCACAGTCCTCATCCTATGCACTGCGTGATCCCCCTCACTGGGTAGCTCTTAATGGTATTGCCCGTTCCACACACAATTCTATGGATATAGAAACAATTTAAGAATTTGCAACCTGACTTTATTTTTAATATTGGCTTTGTTTTCATCCAAAATGTTCCTCCAAGCCTTAAAACCCTTCAGCCATGGTAGGTAGCTCTCCCTCCTCTCTGTCCGTTGAATAAGCTAGCAGCCATCCAAAGGCACAGTACTTCTGTCCCGGGCACGGGGCATGGCTTCTGCATACATTGTAGCATCTTCCCAAGGGATAGGCATTACCCATCATCCCGTTCTGCAGGTGAAGAACCTGATGCACCAAAAGGTGAAGTCACCTGACCAAGCTCATACAGCAAAACCAGGGCTTGCTGCCCTCACCATTGTACACACTGCCTCTACCTCCGTCCAGCCGATTCTTGCTCATGGAAGACAGTGTTTAAGACAGTAGCTGACCCCTCCAAGGGGCCAATAAATGAATTCCAGTTCATCAGCACTTCGAGTCTGCACTGATTTTTTCTGCCCAGCACTTGTGGAGTTTGGGAGCATCTTACCCTGATGTTCACTCTCCCAGGTACTTCCGTTCCCTAAATCTCAGCAGCTCTCTAGCGTGGTGAGAGCCTGGCGCTGTTGCCACAGTCTTCCAGCAAAGAGAAGCTTCTTGGCTGCAGCACGGTCTTAACGCTCGGGAGAGCTGCGCCCAATGGGGCCGATGTGTCACCGAGGCTATATTTAGCACCATCTGCCAGGAATATTTCAAGCTGCCTATTTTCGTACGTGCCGTTCTGTGCAAATGCAACTGCTCCACCACTGGTCCGTGGGAAACCAAGGGCAGTGAGTGGATTTCTGGTTTTTATTGTTAAGCTGTGAGCTGGCCCTTTAGCCAAGGTTCAAATGAGATGGCGGAGAGGAAAGAGACAGGGTTTTCCCAGGGCGTTGGTCCCAGGGACCCCTGGTTTTAGTGGCTCAAAAGTATCCCAGGGGTGGCAGCTGCAGAGGAGGCAGAGGAGGTTCTGGAGGAGGAAGATGGGGGAGGAATGTAAAAGGTTTAAAGCTGTCTTACACAGCACTCCTGAGGCAACATGATGCCTTGCCCAGTTCACAGCTGCCCCATCCGGCTCCATGGTAGACTCCAGCCTCCACCAGCCCCCTGTGCATCCTTCTTGCTCCGTGTCCAGAAAAGACTGGACCTCTGACAACTATGCTGGCCCCCCCAGAGTGGGCCTGCCACAGCCCACTGAGGTAGCAGCCTTCCTGGGTTGGCCCTTCACCCTTGAGTCAGAACTGTTTGGTGGAGTGTTTGAGCAGCCTTATGGGAGGTTGCCCCAGCTGCAGAGGGAAGTTTGACCAGAGACTTACAGAGTCTGGCTTTCCAGATGACCAGGGCTGTTGGAAAGGAATTGACAGCAGGGATGGGCCGAGGGCCAGGGCTGAGAAGGCTGACAATGGAGGGAAGCTCACTTATCCAGCTGTCTGGGGCGTGTCATTAATTTTTTTTCACAGTTAGGTACAAATTTTATTTTATTTTCTCATCTATAAAACTGGCAAAGCTTAAAAACCCATTCTCATTTACAAGGGTATAGGAAAACAAGCCCTCTTATGCACTGCTGGTGGAAGTAAAAATTGGTACAGTTTTCAGTCTGAAAATAACTCACAAGGCTTTTGACCTGAAAGTTCCACTTCTAGGAATTCTACAGGTCTGCTCACACCTATGGCAACCTTTATTTTTAATCTCTTTCCTTTAGGGAGTCTCCGCCCATTCAGGATGGCTTTAATGAGGGAGAAGCCATCTTTGGAATTCTCAGCAGCCTGGGAGAGGGGATTAACCAGCCTCTCCTGAGCCACGAATCTCAAGTGTGGCCAAATCCTGGAAAAATTCTAAATTGTGATAATAGGAAAATTTTGAAATACGTATGTACTCTTTTTTCTAAGCACAGTTCCTGAGGAAGACCAATTTTTGTCCCATCATCCTAGGTTGAAGGCTGGAAGAGAGGGTTCCCTGCTTGCGAGACTTTGGTAAGGTGAGGACTGGGTCCTTGGGAAGCAGAGGGCGACGGATGGGCGTGAGTGGCACAGAGACTGGAAATCAGATCTGGGAGCAACGCCATATCCCATCTGGTTCAGCTCTAGAACAAGCTATCCTTAAACTGAGTGGCTTAAAACAAGAGCAATTATTTGTATTATTATCTCCCATGGACTTGGTGGGCTGACTGGTTTGGTAGTTCTCACTGGGGTCTCTGGACCCCAGGTGTGTGTCAGGACAGCCATCTATGGCCTTTCTGTGTGGCCTGGGAGTCCCCACATAATGGGGGCCGTGTTCCCAGAGGGACAGACCCAACAGAATGAGGTAAGGTAAACACTCTATCACCTTTTATGACCTAGTCTGAGAAGTCACACAGTGTGGTCCCATCAGAGCTGCAGGCCAGCTGAGATTCAGGAAGAGAGAACACAGATGTACCCCTTGAGGAGAGTGGTATCAACAGTGGTTTGCAGGAGGGGCCTGCGGACTGGGGTGTATACTGTGGTGGTCATCTTTGAAAATTACCATCTTCCATACCAACCACGACCAACTAGGGGAAGAACTTGGATTTAGGAGAAATTGGGCAAATTGGTATTTGAGCGCCAGGGGGTATGGCAATGGGAAACCGAGACCTAAGTTTCCTTCATGCATCAAGCAAATGTCTATCGGGCACTTAGGTGCCAGAAGCTGAGGCTGTAGCAGTGAGCCAGAGACAAGGTCCTCGCTTTCGTGACTACTTCTTGATTTCACGAGGACTTTGTAAAGTTGATAATGTGATTAATGTTATCCTTGTTATGATTTCATCTTTAAAATGACACATCTGTAGCTCAGTGAGTTTAAGAGACTTGTCTCAAAGCCCAGTGAGTGGCGTCAGAGCCAAGGCTTCCATTCAGCTCTGTCCGACCTCAAGTCCCACACTCTTGTTCCTCCCTGGGTCCTCAGGGCATTGAGAAGTGCATGGCGCATACCTGGCATTCAATAACTTTAGAATGATCTGAGGACAGTGAACCGTTTCCACTGTGCTAGTCTGCCTCTACCCACAGCCCGGTCTCTCCTCTGGACCCTATACAGACCCTAGTGCTCTACTATAGACAGCAAGGCCCTGGGGAATGGCAAGGAAGGGTCCTCACCTAGGAATCCCCTTGATGCCGACACATAGTAGGTGCCCACATACCTATTAATCTGAAATGACTGTGAGGTGGTCATGATCTGGGCTGAGAACTATTTTCACAGCTCATTTGGAATTAGAAAAGAGACCCCAGGGAAGGGAGTGTGTTTCTGGCAGTGCCCGTCCCTGGCCCGCCCTGGTAAGGGGACAGGGAGCTTTGGCAGCCTCCTCCTACGGCCGGACTGCACGCCCTGCTGCATAAGGCAGGCCAAAGCCCGTGATTCAGAGAGCAGCAAAGCCATGGAGCCGCGTGCCAAGTTCAGAGTCACTGAAGCAAATGGTGAAGATGACGAAATTCAAAAGACAGAGACCTTTTTAGAAAAAGCCAGGGTATGAAGAAGTGACAGCATTGAAAGCTGGGCTTGGTTGGAAATGACACATTTTCCCCATTCCCCTTGCAGGAGGACCTTGGTGAGTGACTTTAAAATGCTCTGTTAAGTTGCTGAAGGAGTGGCCTGCAGGGTCAGCTCAGGCTGGGAAGTCGCTGGGGATCGTTGGCGGCACCTCGGAAGCTCCTGTGTTCTTTCTGGTGGGGCAGGTTCTTGGGGGCGGAGAAAATGCACTGGACTCTCCCCCTTCATTTGTGCTTACTCTCCCCCTCTCACTGTCCTTGCTCTTCCAGAACAACCATGCCCTGGCCCCTCATTCCACGGGAAACTGTCTTTCCTCCCAGACTGTTCCCAGCTCCCCGTTGGGGCCCTTTTCCAGCCATGGAAAGGGCCAACCCATCGCTGGTCTGTGGCAGACGCTGAGCACCAGGCAGCTGGCAGGCCTGGTGTTCTCCCTTCGCCCACTTGCCTGAGGGAGAGGGTACAGGCCTCACTGTGCCTCTGAAGGTGTTCCCAAGCGCTTGCTAAATTATAAGATGTTTATAAATGACTGAGCCGCTTTCCAAAGGTGGGCATCTTTCCATACTTCCCTGAGAGGGGGGTTGATGTGGGTGAGGGCATGCCGGATATTGGAGTAGGTGCCCAGTGGGCATCAGCTGGAATCCTCACAGCTGCCGGGCAGGATCAGTCCTGTCCACACCGTGCAGACCAGGGGACCCACATTCACCCAAGTCAGCCAGGACTTGAAGTCGGGGGATCAACTGTAGGCCTCTGGTCCCCATGTCAAGTCCTTTCACTTCAGCTGCGTTAGGGACTCCAGCTTCTCCCTGCCCCCACCCCACAGAGAGAACATGGTGTCCCCTTGTTCCCCCAATGGCTGATTCATGAAGAAACTAATAAATTCATGGTTTATAAAGAGTTTTGTTCCTCAGCTCTTCTCAGATACGCTTCAGCTCCAAACACAGTGTTCATTCGAGTCAGATTTTCCAGGACACTTCCAATTTCATGCCATGCTCTGGCATTTCATAAATTCGTTTTGTTACATTTATGACTAAGTATGAGTTCATTTTACACCATTTGAAGGCACTTGTTGTCACAAATTCAGAAACCAGATTTTCTTTGGTCACATGCTAGGCTCTGGTGTTCGAATCAGAAAATACATCCCCTCTGAGGTGCCCGCCCTCTCTGATGTAACAGGGTCGTGGGAATCACTGTGCCTTAGTTCTTTTATCGGCATTTGTTTTTGGGGGGAACGTTCTCTGTTCCAGCCGCTGGAAGAACCGTGGCACAACCCTCATGGCA
>PVIA01007126.1:0-87513 GCA_004024845.1 Tonatia bakeri | reverse complement strand
ACTCCCTCCACCCCTAACCTTCCCCACTTAGCTGTCATCCTGCTCTTTATCTCTGAGTCTGTTTCTATTTTACTTGTTAGTTCAGTTTGTTCATTAGATTCCACATATGAGTGAAATCATATGGTATTTGTCTTTCTCCATCTTCCCTTTTAGAAAACCAGGGGGTTCTTCAAACACAACTCATTGTCTCTGATTTAAGAACTCTATGGTGTGTTGATGGGAGATTGAATTTCTAATAGCAGATTTTTTAAAGTTAGATGAATGTTAGAATGAATGAATGATAACATAAATGTAACAAGGACTATATTCTCTACAGGAAGAAATAGTATAACTAAAACCTCTTTTTAACATAAAATGTAGATTTCCATTCGTGGTCATAATTGTATTTTAAAGAGCTAACAAATGCTTGGTCATACCAAGCCAACCTTCTTTTTCTAAATTGCCTGTACTTTCCAACACTTAGCTGCTAATTTGCTTCTTTTTTTCTCTGAATAGGTTCCCCATCAGCACTAGTTTAGAGTTTTAACTGTTACCTGGACTTAATGTATAGTGTAAGAGAATCACTTTACCACCCTAGGTTTAAATTATTTCATTAATAACAAAGATTAAGCCTGGTCTTCTCTAGATACTGGGAGATCTTTGTCCAGAAATTGCTTATAATGTGGGGGATAGTAATTCATTTTGTGTTAAGAGCTCTTGATATTGGCTCTTCCCTGCTCCTTGTCTCCTGGTCATAATGGAAATTTCCTTCTACCATCAAATGGAAGTTGTATCATGCCAAGTATTCTCAGCAAATTGTTATCTGTTTCAATTTAACAAGGATGTAATTGATTATAACAGAAATACATAGTATTATTCTCCATTATTACATAAAACTTTCTTATGACTTGCTTTCCCATATATTATCACACTTTTGTTCTCACAGAACATTATAACCTCACTTATCAAATAATGCTCTGTGATTCTGGCCCTAACAGTGTTCAGGCTTCCGATGTCCAGGCTGGCTGTTGTGTTTCTTTAGTTGGGCATTTTCAGAAAAGCCGATGTTTGGCTCCAGTCGTAAATCCAAAAAGGAGGAGCAGATTCTCAGCAAAAGGCAGTGGGCAGCAGGAGCTGGGGGCTGGGACTACGCCTGGGTTCTAATCCTGGGACTGCCTCTGAAGAGATTTGGGGAGAAAGCAGAATCCCTCCAGGTTTTAGTTTCCTCTGCTCTGAAATGAAGGTGTATGTTCATTTGAGCCAGGCCTCCCTTCCAGCTCTGTGGTTCTTTGGACCCGAGAGCAGAGCATCATGTAAACACTAAACACTAAATTTTCTAATTATTTCAAACACTGATAATAATTTAAAATTAATGTTTATGACTCCCATTGTGCCTGAATCCTTGTTTTGCTTCATGTAACTCCAGCTGGGTTAGCCACAGAAAACCAGAGAGTTCAGGCTGGTCTTGCCAGGATGTGGAAAGTTCTTTGCATCTGAAAAACCTTGGTGCTATTAAATATGCTTGAAACAAAATATTAAAGATTCCATTCATTCTATTCTATTTAATTCTTCACGTAACTCTCTAATATGCTTATTCATGCTCCTATTTACACACTGGGAAACAGAGACTCAGAGGATTCAGATTATTTGACAAAAGTCACTCTGCTAATGGGTGAGAGATTTAGCATTTAAACTTCTGTGTGACTTATTTCAAAGCAAGCGTTCTTTTTAAGTACCTAATATTGCCTATAAGAAATTGAATGGCACACACAAGCACACATATGCACACACATATACAAACAAATGTGTGCCACAGAAAATGTGTCTGCATGAAAGTGAATAAATGCGTGATTAAGAGATAGATTATACAGATGCATGCAGGTGACAGCATTCTTCTGAGTGACCATGACCTACATTGGTTCCAAAGTGTCTGAACCAAGTTTTATGGGCAAAATCTTGGCCTTTGATGGACAATGAATCATTCCAAGTCCGTCTCCTTGACAAAAGAGCTTCTGATTGGCTGCCAACATGTTTCCTGCCTAGGTTATTTTTTCACGCCCTTCACTTCCAAGCAATAGACCACAAATATAGAGGCAAGAATTGTTACATTCTCAAAATGTCTGCCACGCATGGGAGACCCACATAAGGGTGGACAGAACATGGAACGCGTCACTTTGAGAGGGTCGTTTGAAGATGGTAACTGATTCATTTACAATCTGGTGGCTTCACTGAAACAGAATCTCCTTTTCAAACAGAGGCTACCTCTTCAGTAGGAAAAGGGGATTTTATTTAAAAGAGTGCCTCAGCACAAACCCTGTCATCCTGTAAGTAACCAGCCCCAGGGTTGCTCATTCGGGCAACCAGGGCAGGGAAATCAGATGGCCTTGTAAGTTTATACATCGCACTAAAATTCTCCTAGAATACAGTCCCTATACTGAGCAGTTATAAGCCATACACTGACCAGAAACATATCTATCTTTCTGTCTTGTGACATGGCTACCATTTCTTTTCTTTAAGAAGAAAGCCTAGTTTCATTTGGAAGTTATTACCCCTCAGATGACCAAATCCTGCCCCAAGATGCCTAATATTTACTTTGCCTTTGAAGCATAATGGTTAAAGTTATTTCGCCATCTGCATGATTTTTTTAAACTTCTTAAACCCTGTCCAGTTATGACAGAGACCGAGATTCCACAATGTAAATGTGCCTCATTAATCAACTCTATTATTTGGGGGAGTAATGAACATTTTGCTATTTGACATCTGGTAGTGATTTATAGTAACAGAAACAGGAATTCCTAGTTTACAAAAGTGCACATGTATGATTTGATTTCTTTTGGTGTATTAAAAAAAATCCCCCTGCTGCTTTTCTTGGCCAAAAAAAAAAAATTAGTGGGAGCAGAGAAGCTCTCTGGGTAGGGTTAGACTGTAAACTAACTAACCAGCTTAGAGGAAAATGTTGTGTGAGCTATGTAATGTGTAAAATCTGGTGTTTATGTAGCTCTTGAGCTGGCTCAAGACCAGTTACTAGTGAGTGATATCTAAACATAAAATAATTTCTACATAAACTGTGGGTTTGTAAAAATGTAAGCACTATATTTCTGTGTAGTCTGAAAGAAGGTATTCTTTGAAATAGATTATTAGTGTAAGGCATGATTCCACCCACTGTATTTTTGTGAGTTTTTCTTTTCTTTTTTTTTCTTGGAAGACTGATTAGGGACTTGGGCCTTTACCAAAAAGTCAACATGTACTTATAAAAATCCTGATATGTGATACACTGACTAAAGTGAAGTTTATGATTTACTTCAAGTTGACTTTGCTACTGTGCAATGAAAGCTTTAAATAAATGCATAATCATTAGGAATGTGTAGTCTCCAACTAAGCCATTAGTGCACAGGCAAGCTTCTTGGTGGTGTCCCCTTACAAACAACACTGATGCTATGTTAATGATTAAATATATATGAAAAAAATCACTCGGCTGGAGGCAGAAAGAAAAATGAGATTAGAAAAGATTTTCAAATTATGGGAATTAAGCATTAATGGGTGGTTGTTTAGATTTAAGAAATGCAATACGGTCTTCTGCAGCGAGCTATAGAATTAGGTATTTATCCCTTTTAACAGATTCCACATGTAATAAATGGACACGTCAGTCGTGCAGTTAAGATGCTCTTATGAAGCACTCTTTCAAGGCTTCTTTGCATATTCAGGCCTCTTCATGATCCTCTTGTAAGACTCATTCCTGGGCGTTCAAGGATGTCTTTGACATCTAAAGAAAGGCCAATTGAAACCAGAAGGCAAAAAGTAGGGTTGGGTGATTGGGTGGTGTTGGTAAAAAGACTTGCCAACCAGACATGACCCAGCATTTGAATCTAAATAACAAATTCAGGGTTTCTCTCCAGTTTCTGCCCATATCCTACTAAATGAAGTCAAAGTTGGTAATATATGTCCAGCTTTGGAAATATATTAGTGTTCTGGAAAGAGAATGGTTTCCTGCTATATCAGTCATGACTCTGTCGCAAATGACAGCATACCGACTCAAAATGGCTTAAGAAAGAAAATTAACATATTGTCTCACCAAATAAAAATTCCAGGTGTATCGTTGGCCTCAGGTGCAATGGAATTTGGAATTCATACATTTTCATCATGAATCAGTTTCTTGCCATCAGTTCTCTCTGCCTTCTGCTGTACTGGCTTCCTCTTCGAGCTTCACAGGGAGATTCTCAGTAGCTCCAGGCTTGTGTATGCAGCACACGTTCCACACCCATGCAAGCTTGGGCTTCTGTCCTGCATGTGCACTTCGCCTGGGCCCAACTTTCACAACCACAGAGAAGTCTAATGTTACCAAAGACACGGGTGTTCCCATCACTCGCATTCCTGCACTTAGCTCTGGAACAATGCAACTTATAACCTCAACATCTGCTCTGTGACTAATTCTGTTCAGGCCCCAGGGAAATGCTTCTCCCTATTACCTCAAAACAATTAGCAATTGCTTCCAAAGGCTGTGGGTTGCCAAGTTGCTGACACAGGAGGTGGGCACTGCCTTGGAGTGCAAGGACTCTTTGAGCAGTGAAAGCACTTAGGTAAGAAGAAAGAAAATTCATTAGCTTGTCAAGTCCTTTCAGAGAAGAGCAATGCAATAGTGTCTCCCATAATGAGATGGCCTGTTCAGGTGGTTCTGAGTGTCCATTTTCTTGTTTCTCTTTGTATTCCAATACAGGAATTAATGCAATATTCACAATAGCTGGATATAGTGGCTGAGAAATATTTTGCAATATTAAGCAATTCAATTATTCTTAAATTTGTACATATTCAGGTCAAGATAAAATATAAATAAAGCATAATGTAAATTCTTTACATTGGCTAATAGATGGAAATTGAATGCTAGACTAGTAATCTTATTTTTATGAAAACATATAATAAGATTTAATTATATTTCAAAAAGTTAAATAAAAGATAGCTTTATTTAAATGCACTTATTTAAAAATTATTGGCAAGTTAATTGCAATATATTTCTTATTCTTTAATTTTGATAGGTATTCGAATATTTTAGAAAAAGTTTGGAGAATTTAATAAAATTGTTTACTTTTATATCTTTAAAGTTTAATTTAATTTATATTTTGAAGGAAAATATACTCATTGATATATTCTGATTAAAGTTCACATTGGTTATAATCACATTTTATACTTAGCCTTTTAAATTATTGAAAGTAAATGAAGACTGTATGTTATTTTATAGAAAAACCATAGTACTAAACATTTTTAAACTTTATCATTCTGACAGCATATTAGTCAACATAGATGCCTACAACATATTTTATTTAACCATTCGTTATATTGAGATATAATTTTAAAATCTGTTTATTATGTGTGTCTCCATTTGTATTGTTAGCTCCGGCTCTGCAGGTGTTGAGGGAGGTTCCCTCATACAATTTCAACACTCAGTTTTACACAGTAGAGAAAACGTGAGATTTTTTTAACATATAATTTTAGGAAAAAATTAATTTGGCTGAAAGGTGATATATACATTAAACTTTGCTTCTATCTTTGGTTAATGAAAGATTTGCTTTTTGTTGTAGAGATGTGAAAATAAATACTAAGAACAAGAGTGCTAAAGATATTTCCTTCACCCTGATGGGTTCACTCACAACTCTCCCTGCAGTTCATTCCCTGCTCTTGTGTAGGCACAGCACCCATAGCTAGATGTTTGTGTTACTGCACACATAATCAGGTTATCTCTAAGTATAAAAATGACTAATCATCATTCAGAAATACAATTCAGCAAGATACCTTCAGCAGTCAGCAGTATGTAATCAAAACAGTTTCAAAGGACTCAAAATCAAGTAGAGATTGACTCATAATTATAATACCATTTAACATTTTTTAAGTTTTACATTTTTTCAAAATGTTATGCTATCCTATGCAACTCTTTATATAGTATTTACATTTCATTAGGCATGATAAGTAATCAGAGATGATTTAAAACACACCATTTCATAGAGAGACTGGAGCATCCACAGATCCCATGTCCTTGGTGGGTCTTAGAACAAATCCCCTGTGGATACTGAGGGGATCGAGTGTGTGGGCTAAAACTTGGTCAGTGGGGAGCAATCCTGTTCTACAGGCACCTTGCCTGCCCATTTCCAAACCCTAGTCTTGAGAAGAAAGCAAAGACTTGGGCTGAAACCACTCACGTGATGTTCTGTTGAAGATGAAACTTAGGCGGAGGGTTTCTCATTCACATCACTTCCACAGAGGCTTTTTCGGATTCATTTTCCACCTCCCGTTGGATCATTCCAAAAAGAGGATTCTGGGGTTGCTCTCCAAATCTCATACTGAGAACGCACTGTCAACCATTTTGTTCCACTATACAGTTAGCCAACCACCAACATGACTTAGGTGAAGAAAAAACAAATGTTTATTTGGCCTTAGGCTTTAAATGTCTTTACAATTTTATTCTAAAAATACCAGAGGTGGCCACTTAATCCAATAAACATAAACTAAAATGAAAATGTGCTTTTTTGCCAATTTATTTATATTTTGCCTAATTTTCTTGGTCTGCTATACTTTCTGCTGGTCAAGGGAACAAAGTTCTTCCCTTAGGCCTTAGTTGGTTAACATAGTGGTCATAGAGATGAGTATCGGCATGCTCACCTAAGGCATGCCCATCACTCTGCTTAAGCCAGATAAGAAAGTTTGACTTTGGACTCTGTAATGGAAAGTACTGAACTAGGTGTTCATTACTAGACCGCAGAAATGTTTATTAAAAGGATGTGGTGATAGAACAACAGAAGCCTCAAATGCATGTTTATAAAGTAGGTGACCTCATGCCAATGTACTTCACTTCTCAGATTGGTCTGAGCTATTCTCTATACAGCCACCACCAGCCTCCTGCCCTCTCTTGTCTGGGGGAGTGTGTAGTTTTGGATATGCGTGGGTTCAAAGCCAGTCACAGTAAGGGCTGGTAAACACCAGCCAACAACTGCCTGAGAGGTGCGGCAGCCCCCAGTCGGTTGTGAGTGGGGTCACCCTGAAGGCTAGATCCACTGCAGTGCAAGGTTACCCTGAAACACCCCCAAGACACCCTAGTATGTGACCAAAGATGACTCTCTTCAATCAAGAATATTTTAGAGGGAAAATCTCCCATTAATTAATTCAATTTATTTCACAATGTAAGAATGTGACTGTGATGAATCAAAGTTCATCAGTTGCAATGCACCTACTATATCAAAAAAGCCTCTGGCAACTGCCTTGCCCACAATACCTGTTCAATGAATGGACGCTCCTGTCCTGGTTATTGTTGTTAGAGGAACAATAGGATGTCTTAACCAGTTTCAGGGAATTGGGTGGGCCCTGACGCACAAAAGTGGGTGGAGAGGTGTAAAATGGGTAATCTGCTTTGGCTGAAATAAATTCTTCCTTACACAGTACTTCTAGGTTTCCTTTTGAGCTCTCAGTCTGTCTTCAGTCCAGAAAATCCCTTTGCCCCTACCTCTCTGTCCACTCCATGACACACACCCAAGCTAAACTCTCTATTAGCCTAAGTCTCATTCATCACCCTGAAATGTCCTGGGATCCAGAACATGTTCCTGGACCCTTCAGTCCTCTAAAACAATCTCAGAAGTATCTCACTCCCAAAGTGTGCCAAGGGTTGTACAACCCCACCATTGCACACTCCCTCTTGTCAGGTAATCCCACTGAACCCAGCCATGCCAGAACTACACTGAGCAAGTTTTGATCAGTGCCCTCAATTTTATACCAGATTTACACAATTCTGTGGAACACAAAAGACCCTTTCTTTAATAGCAGTAGACATGTAACCGGGGAATTGTTTTCTCAGGGGTGTGAACCTCTGACCTATTTAGACAGGAGATAAGTAAACAGATGATGAAAGAAAAGTCTGCAGGGCCTCTCCAGGCCTGGAGGCTATCTGAGTGAGAAGCCCCTCTGAGGGGTCTATGCTCTGTGTGCTGCCTGTGAAGAGCAGGTGGGGAAAGGGAGGGGGGAGACTGAGGAGAGGGAGGGACGCTCACTTTATACGCAGCGCTGGAGACGAAGCATCGGCGTCGATGTTGCTCCGATGCTCTGGGTTCAGTTATGGGCCTTATTTGTCCTAGCTTCCATCAGCTGCAGATCAATTTCTAAATTGTTCTGGGAAAGCCACATAATGAAAACTTGTCAGTGAAGAAAAATGACTAGCGTCAGTTGCAGCCTGACTCGTGCCCGTTTACTAGTGGGGGTTCAATGTTCTTTGGGTCTCCCTTAGTGGAGTATTATATACACCGCCTTCCTAATGTGCAGGGTGGTGTGAATTAGCTTTTTGAAACTGCAGGAGAGCCTATAATTTAGGGACTCAGGGCCATAACCACAGCAAAGAAAAGGATTCGGGTCAAAAATAGAATAGTTCAAAAATACCACTGGAAGCACTTTTACCTAGTATGAAGCTTTTGCCAAAAGAAAGAGCAGCCAGTATGTTCTTAATGCCTCCTTAGAGAACGTTAAATTCAGAAGTATGGTTTTGGATTTGTCGATATGATACATAAAACCCAACATTCTATGACTATAATTAAATCACTTTAAAACCTCAATCTGAAACATAACAATACTTTCTTCAAATAATTTTGTTCTCTGCAAAGGATAAGAACACTTTAATAGTAGACATTTGGAAATTCTGGGTTTGAGGTCATGGGGAAGTTCTGCTGGTAGACAGGCAAATTTTTTTAAGGGACAATTCCATTGTATACAAATGAAGTTATTTCTAACTCCACCTAAGCAGGTGACAAGAAAATGTTGGAGGAGTTTATATGAATGGGGTGGGGATGTGTTTCATGCATCTGCTCTCGTAAGTACTGAAACATATGAAAACCAAATCAGTTGCTTGCATGGTTTTTCAATGGCAGAGTCAGAAAGCAGGGCTGGAAAATCCAAGTGCCGTCTTGCATAATAAAAAGTCATAAATCTAAGGTCTTCTACTAGGAGAAAAATAAATATAAAGAAGAAATATAAGAAAGTTACAAATTTTATCTTAAGGTGAATAAAAAAGTAAAATCCTCTAAGTAATGGTAGACCTTGAGACTCCTGTTTCCTCAAATTGTTTTTGGACCAGGTTATGCCTACTGAGTACAGCACACTAAAATTAATTGTAATTCTGTGTTTAGGAGAATTAATTGTAGTAGCTTCCAAACCGGCTTCCTAATATTTCCTTTCTTCTTACAGAATTTTTCAACATAATTAAATCTGATTATACCTTTCTACTGCTCCGCATCATCCAGCCTCCTTACTTTAGCCTGTAGTATCTCATCTAACCTCATCTCTCTCTCTCTCAAAGCCTATCTCCCATCCCCTTCCTCCTCAGTCTTCGGGCTTCAGCTATCCTAGCCCTTGAAATGTCCCTAACAAATGTCGAGCTATTTCACACTTGCTTTTTTTCTCTGCCTTAAATGTTCTTCCTCAAGCATTTTCACCTGGCTTCCTT
Organism: Tonatia bakeri; assembly: GCA_004024845.1. NCBI lineage: Eukaryota > Metazoa > Chordata > Mammalia > Chiroptera > Phyllostomidae > Tonatia > Tonatia bakeri. Next base: position 78,065 of record PVIA01007126.1, on the reverse strand, counting down.
ACTTCATTTAAGCCTTGGCCCAATTGTGAATTTCCCAGAGATGCTTTCATTCATTGGCTTCCTATAGAAAAAACACCCCACCCTGCTCTCTAACACCTCACTATTATTTATTCAACAATAAATACATGTGCTCTTCAACATTGTATTTATCTTCATTAGAATGTCAAGTTCGTTCTGGAATGGAGGAGTCTTCTCAGTCTTATTTTTATACACTGCTGTTATTTCACCAGCAGAATGGTAGTAGATCAATAAATATTTGTTAAAATGGAGAAATGTCCATAAACAGTGGAGGAAGGAGAACTCCAAAAGAAATAGGTACAAGCAGAAATATTCAAAGGAAAATCCCTTAAACTTAATGCCTTCAAAGTTCACCAGCTCATAAAAATCATTTTTGGTTGCTTTAAAATATAAACTTATGGATTTTGAGGACCCATCTCATATTTAGTAATTTAGGGCCTTAGAGGAGGGCCCCCTGTCTTAAATCTGCTAAGGCTGCCAAAATAGAACATACTGAATGGCATAGACAACAGAAATTTACTTTCTCACAGTTCTGAGGTTAGAAGTCCCAGATCAAGGTGCCTGCAGATTCAATTTCTGGCAAAGGTTCTTTTTACTGGCTTGGAGAAGACTGTCTCCTTGATGTGTCCTCACAGGACCTCTTTTTGTGTCTATTCCGAAAGAGAGATCACTAATGTCTCTATCTCTTCTTGTAAGGACATCATTCCCACCAGATTATGGACTCACCGTTATGCTCTCATTTAATCCTAATTACCTCCCTATAGTCCCATCCTCCAAACAGAATCACACTGTGGGGTAGGGCTTCAGCATATGAATTTTTGTGGGATACAATTCAGTTCATAATGCCTTCAGAATCTGTATTTATAACAACACCAGGAGTTCTTAGGTAGTTCATATGGCCAGAAAAGTTTGGGAAACATTACTTACTGGTAGAAATAACTTCTGGCTACATAGAGAAAAGGTGCCTATATTTCTTGGTGGTTGAATCAGATGATAATATTGGGAGTGGGAATTCCTTAAAAAAGGATTTTGATAAAAGCTAAAGTTTTGAGTGTGTTGAAAAAAGCAGTGACTTCCAGCTAAGATGGAGGCAGGAAGATATGCTTTGATTCCTTGCACAACCAAAAGAATGACAGCAAATTTAAAAACAAAAAACAACCAGAACTGCCAGAAAATACAACTGTTTGGAAGTCCAACAACCAAGCAGTTAAAGAAGAAACATTCATCCATACCAGTAGGAGGGGTGGGTCAGAGAGGGTGGGTCAGCTGGGTCAGAGAGGATGTGTGGCATGGCTATGGACCTGGATAAGGTCCCACATGTGGATAAGCTGGGAAGAACAACAGGGGAGCGAGACAGACCACGCAACCCAGGGTTCCAGTGCAGGGAAATAAAGCCTCAAAACCTCTGCCAGTAAAAACTTGTGGGGGTTGCAAAGGTGGGAGAAACTCCCAGCCTCACAGGAGAGTTTGTTGGAGAGACCTACAGGCTCCTAGAACATACACAAACCCACCCACCCAGGTATCAGCATCAGAAGGGCCCAATTTGTTTGTGGATGGGGAGGAAGTGACAGAAAGCCAGCTGAGTGTGTAGCATTGTTCCCTCCCTGACCCTTCCTTACATATAGTGCCACAGCACAGCAATGTGGGTTGTCCCCCTTAAGGCTCCACCCTTTATGTGTAACAGGTGGGGTAAGACAAAAAAATATGGCCCAAATGAAAGAACAGATTGAAACTCTAAAAAAAAACACACTACTAAGCAATGAGGAGATAAACAACCTATCAGATACAGAGTTCAAAACACTGGTAATTGGGATGCTCACAGAAATGATTGAGTACAGAGGCAAAAGGGAGGAAGAAGTGAAGGCTATGCAAAGTGAAATTAAGAAAAAAATACAGGGATCCAACAGTGAAGGGAAGGAAATCAAAGATTTGGGACAGAATGAAGAAAGAAGTATTAAAAAAATAGGAGAGACTTAAGAACCTCTGGGACAACTTTAAACATTCTAACATCTGAATCATAGGGCTGCCAGAAGGGGAAGAGGGAGAGCAAGAAAATGAAAACTCATTTGAAAAAATAATGAAGGAGTGCTTCACCAATCTGGAGTAGGAAATAGTCTTTTTAGATGTTCAGGAAACTCAGAGAGTCCCAAAGAAATTGGATTCAAGGAGGAACACACCAAGACACATCATAGTTACATTACCTAAAATTAAAGAGAAGTAGAGAATCTTAAAGGCAGCAAGAAAAAAGGAGACAGTTACCTACAAAGCAGTTCCCATAACACCGTTAGCTGTTTTCTCAAAAAAAAAAAAAAAAACTTTGCAGGCAAGAAGAGGCTGGAAAGAAGTATTCCAAGTCATGGAAGGCAAGGACCTACACCCTAGGTTACTCTATCCAGCAAAGCTATCATTTAGAATGGAAGGGCAGATAAGGTGCTTCCCAGATAAGGTCAAGTTAAAGAAGTTCATCATCACCAAGCCTTTGTTATATGAAATGTTAAAAGGGTTTATCTAAGAAAAAGAAGATGAAAAATATGAACAGTAAAATGACAACAAACTCACAACTATCAACAATGAACCTAAAACAAAAACAAACAAACTGAGCAAACAACTAGAACAGGAACAGAATCACAGAAATGGAGACAGCACAGATGTTTATCAGAGGGGAGGTGGAGGGGGAAAAATGAAGGAAAAGGTACAGGAAATAAGAAGCATAATTTGAGATACAAAATAGACAGGAGGAGGTTAGGAATAGTATAGGAAATGGAGAAGCCAAAGAACTTATATGTATAACCCATGGACAAGAACTAAGGGCGGGGGAATATTGGTAGGATGGTGGGTACAGGGCAGAGGGGAATAACGGGGAGGAAAAGGGGACAACTGTAATCACATAATCAATAAAATATCCTTAAAATGAAAAGAAACAACAAAGATATGAAGGAAAGTAACCAAATCCTAACCAAGTATCCACTTTAAAGTAGAAACCTCTGTAGAGAGTCAATTGTCCTTCAGTCTTACTGAGCTTTACCTAAATAGTCTGTCTATTGAACCATCTACACAGGGGTGTTGCCTTCAGCCCTGTTCTGCCAAACCCCTGTTTGCTGATTTCTGAGGCAGAGCTCAGAGCATGCAAGTCAAGTTGAGGGATTAAGGAGGCTGGTTAAGTCAAGGCAGGCTTAAAACTTAATTGCACACTCTGTTTGAGCAGATCTCTTCTCAGCCTCTGGGTCTAGAGATGGAAGGTGTGGTATTTTGCTTTTTCCTGCTCCTCCCTCTATTACTTTTATTTTTTTAGCTTAAATAGATTGTGGCTATCAAGGCCTCACTGTGAGGTGCCAGCGGTATTATCTACTGGGGGAACATGAATGTGTAAGAGGCACCCTGGATAAGATCTCTGTACTTAGAAGTTCTCTACAAGATAAATGTTCTTTTTCAATATTTTCAAAGTTCCCTTAGGTTTCTTTCTCTGTCAATATCCTTTAAGCCTCCTGCTATTAGGATTCATTTGCCCATTTCTTATATATTATGTCAACAGCCAATGGAAAAGGCAGGCAAAGGTAGGCCAAGTGGTGGGAGTTCAGGATGTGTCACCGCTGAATTTTCTCTCTGCTCTTTTCTCTTTCTCTCTCTCATTTCTTTTTCCACTTGATCAAATACAACAGACATAATGGCACATCATGAAGCTCAAGTCTGACCACGAAATGAGATGCCAGCTTCTTTATTTGTAGATGTTTTTCATCACCAAAACATGGTTCTCCTAGTTCTGATCTGCAAAAATTCTCAGAACTCCATGCCAACCACTTATGGATCTGTCAAGGAATTCCCTCTCTCCCCTGAGTCGTTCAGTCATGTGGTGGAAGGAAAGGAGGTGGGCAGTAGTAGGAATAAGTGGCCACATCTTGTTGGCCCATGGAAACTTAGGGAAGTACTAGGAGTTTTATTTTTATCATAAACCTTTAGCTGCAATTCTGAAACAAGGGAAAAGTCCCATCTACATTCACTTCCAAAATCTCTGAGATTTACATTTTTGATGCATTGGTAGTAAGTTTTTGCCAAAGCAAATTATTTGTAATGGGTCATGTGTCACTGAGATACTTCTGGAAGTTTTTGATGGACCTCTTAACCACAGGTTGTATTTGATTTATTTATTTTTCTCTACAGAGTAGATAAATCCCTTTGGTGGACAAAATTTTTAATTCATTATTCCCTCTCCCTATCTTTAAAAAAAACTTTTCCATAATTACTCTCTCTTGTGAAATGTTAATACCATAGGCATACCATACAACTCTTCATGCAATATCTAAGATTTTTTTCTACCTCTCCCTAAAGAACTGATTTTTATTCCCTTGGGGGCAATATCGGACCCATTTTGAATGCATGGGATCAAGTAATAGCATGGAAACAGCAGATTTCAGAGTACTCTTAAATATAATATGGCTATATAAAAGGCTCGATTATCATACATTTTATCCGATGTAATTGGCGCAATGATTGAAATAAACACTCCAGGTCAGTTCTGTAGCAGCTGCACAGATTGCACGGCAGGCAGAGTTCTTACACCGGAGGAAAAACAGTGAGCAAACTGCAGCCCGGAGCTCGAACATTCTCCTCATCACCTGGGCGAGCTCCCTGATAGTTTTGCCCCTCCACGTCCATTTTTAGCACTCTCAAACAATTCCCAGTAACCCTGAATTCTGCCTTTCAGCAGATGGCCTCTTTATGGACATTGGATTTCATTCAAATTGAACCTCTGAAGACAAGGCCAGCTCTTTGCATCCTTTGCTATGTTAGTGTGACCCTTTGTCAAAGACTCTCTCTCACTCCAGCCTGGAGTCTCTGATGTCCGAGAGAGACAGAATGTGATTTTCGGCTTTCACCTTAACTCTAAAGACGAACTTCACATTTCAATTAGAAGTAATAGTCTATAAAGCACCACATAAAAATGTACAATTTTCATTCCCAATACTTAGACTTATTCTTTCTCATTAGAGAGCCGTACTGAACAATGGAGCTTTGCATGCACACATTAATGAAAAGTGCCATGCAGGAAAAAAGTCATAAAATGCAAACCCAAAACAAAAGGCTTGAGAAATTTATATAAAGATTTTGGATTTTATTGTAATCCCCCTGAAATAATGCTATGCACAGTGCCTTTTAAATCTGTGCCATGGGTATGGAGAGGAAAATTGGGAAATAATAGACCATTCCTTTATTCACATACTCTTCTTACCTCCACTCACCCCACCACCAGCCAGCCTGATCAGCTAAGAATCGATTGTAACTATAACTGCAAAATTAAGCATTAGAATTTGGGCTTTTATAGAATAGTTATTTTTTCTATAAATAGAATTCCAATGGAATAAAATACAAAAAGCTGAGTAAAAGATAATAGAAAATAAAAAGAGTGACAAAGAAAAATGTCAGGAAGTAATCTTCAAAACTGTATCATAGATTATTCAGCTCCATATAACAGAAACCAGCAACAGCTTAAATCAAGAAGAATCCTTGAGCTGTGGCATGAGTCCTCAAGGATTCAGGCTCTTCCTTTCTGACTGCTCTGCCTCATGTCCTCAGAGGCTACTTTCCTCATGGGTGTAGGATGGCTGCAGTTGTTCTGGACATCACATCCAGATCTATGAAAGACAAGGTCAGACTCTTTTCTTGCCTTTTTGTTTTTAAATTATTTTCTTTGACTAGATTGTTGTCACACATCCATGCCTAGAACAGTGATCAGGCAAAGGGAGGAGGACAACCACCATAAATGTGTTAGAAAAATTCCCTAGAGGCTTCCCATGGATTCACCTGCCTGATGAAACCAAACTCAGAGCCCTAAATGTTGTGGCTCAGCTGGTTGGGCATTACTTCACAAAGTGAAGAGTTGTTGGTTTGATTCGCAGTCAGGGCATATGCCTGGGTTGTGGGTTTAGTCTCCAGTCCGGGTGCATGCTAGATGAAAACAATTGATGTTTCTCCCTCACATCCATGTTTCTCTTCCTTTCTTTCTCCATCCTTCCCCTCTTTTTCCTTCCCTTCCCCTCCCTCTAAAAATGCATACCTACATACATAAAATCGTTTTAAAAAGCAGAGCAGAGGAAGATAGAAACCTAAGTTGTTTGAAGGCTCTGCCAGTGTGACGGAGGTGGGTTGGAATGGAGAATGGCTTTTGGATTGGCAGTTACTACTTCCTGTCCCACAGTTTAGCTATATTGAAAAGAAATAGTTTCATTTCTCCTTTGAAAGATTCTGAGCTATAAAGTGTTCAATTTCTGGAGCTATTTTATCCCTTTTCATTGAACACCATAAAGATGCAGCACCAACTCGCTTACTAATGAAGTTCATTGTCAACTGCCAGTACATGATGGATGCTGGGGGAAGAGTTTTGACATAGTCCTTCCAGCCAAATGTAACTGATGCAAACATCCTTGACCTCTGTAGCATTTTCCACTGCAAATCTCTTCTCTAGCCCATTCCCCTCAAACTTCTTGAAGTTCTCCTTTCTCTCAGCATTTGAGACTACTTTCTTCCATCTCATATTTTTCCTCCTTTGGATCCACTACCTCATTCTGTGGTTACCTCCTCCTGAAGTCCAAGCCCTTTAATCAAGGTCCTTGTCTTTATTTTTGTACCTTTGGAAATTTCATTTATTTTCAGGCCATGAATGGCTATCTCTACATTGCTTAGAAATAGTTACTCCTTTGGGAAATTGTCTCAAATTTATCATGGCGAAAAATTATCACTAAGCCTTACTCCCCAAATTGGCTAGCAATCTGAACTTAATGATATCATCACTGTAGCAGAACTCAGATTCAAAACTTTGTATCATGACTGATTAGATTTTATATTAGTTTTTATATTATCAAGCAAGTCCTATTGTTTTAATTTTCCTACTCACATATGTCTCACATTGGGTTTTTATATAAGATAATGCATATAAAATACTTAACAAAAATCCCAACCACAAACTAAAAAGTCAATATGTTTGCTCTTATTGCTGCTATTAAATAGTACAGAATATCATAGTTGGGTTATTGAAAAATCTTTCTAAATGTTTCTACTCTATTTCTTCCCAAATCTAGCTTTACATCTACTTATACAAATGCTTGCATCATCTTATTACTATGTTTAATTCTCTAATACCTATCTGATTTAACATGAACATCAACAAGGCTCTACATAATCTAATACTTCAAGGTTATCTCATTGACTTTTCCACAAATCTCTTCTTCCACAGAATTGATCAGCTTTCATTTCTTCTTCCCTTCTCGTCCATATGGACTCAACTCTACATTCAGGGTTTAGTGTAAACTGAGAATGTTTAATTCAACTCCCTTTGGTGTTGATGTGAAAACTAAGCATTATAGACTAGTCCAGGCCAGGCCATCACTGAGGGAGAGGCAGAGACTGGCCTAAGACTTGGATGCTCTGTCTCCCCACTCAACACTCTAATTTATTAAATCTAAACTCAGCACAGTATTGCTATTTACTTACAATCATGTTCAACTAACACTCATGTTCATTTTTTTTACATAAATGAATGTAAATTCAGCTTTACTGGTGTCCTTAAACTTTGACCCAAAATAAGGAATATTTACTTAGCCTCAGTGATATTTTGAATTACTTTTAGCTCAGTGTTCTGGCCAATACAGATCACATCCTTATCTCTATTTGTTCCATTTCTACAGATCTTTGAATCAAAAGGTATGGTTGGCAATAGTTCCAGGCACCAAGTAAGACTCATTAACTACCCGATCACCTAATACCTCCCCCATCCCGACCCAGAGCACCCATTAAGGTGTTCACATTGGTTAGCAATAGATGATATATATTTCCCCATGTATACTTAATCAAGCAATTTAAGGTGCCCTCAGATAACTTAGTGCAATTTTTATCTGACCCTGGGGTCAGAATTGTGTTTCAGGTGGCCTGTAAGTTTCATAGGCAGTCCCAATGTCACTTTTACAATGACTCTATTTCACAAACTTGGAGGGAGGAGGGAGAAGAGGAGAAACAATAAATACCAAAGACTTAACCTGCAGGACAGAACATGCATATCAATAACTTCATGTTCATAATGGCTTCATGTTCAAAGCTTCTATAGCTTTGACCTTTATCTTTCCCATATGGTGCAAGGACTAATAATTAGGTTTCTGTTATCTGAATCTGTATTTTTCTTTCAACTTTCTCATTTACATAATAGTCTTCTCATGCAAAAAAACAAAACAGAAAAAGGGGAGGTGTGGTCAGCTTAACTCAGAACCAGAGAAAAGGAAAGAGAGGAAATGAGGCAAGACAACTGGAAGGGAAGAACATGCATGATCTTTGTTTTAAAGAGTTTTATGTTGTGGGACATCTAGATGAGTTCAGGTCCTGTAAATGGCCCTATGTCAGATCTTGCCACCTCCAAACATAGGATAGAAAATGTATGATATCCTGAATGTAGTCAATATGTAATATGCAAGAGAGAATAAATTTAGAGATGAGAACAGGAAGACATAAAGGAACATCTTTATACCTAGTTCTCTTTGGCAGTGTCTATACCACAGAGCTATTTCTCAGCAGTGTTTCCTAGTTGTGCATAAATGTTAACATTGAGTACATGTTTGGGGATCTGAGTGGCTTTGGAGGATCATTGAGGAGTGACCAGGAATTATGTGTTCAGCCATACGAATACAGTTGCCCTAGAGTGATGCCAAGTGCAAAATTGGTTTGCAGAAGAAAAATTAATCATTCTTAAATCAAGAAGAGAATACAAATTAGCCATTAGGTTCCATTTTCTGATTTCATTGTACTGTTCTTCAGATGTGCTCAGTAGTGTATAGACCAGATTTTGTTATCCTTAATTCTTCATGCCTTTTTCTGACTTTCTTCATTTGTTTAGCAGTATTTGGCAACTTATGGAAATAAAACTGCCTCCTGAGACAGAAATGATTTTCAGCCTCTAAGCTGTGTCTGAATTTTTGTAACTGCCTCTTCTGTTATTCATATCTCTGATCTGTTTTGTTTAAATGCAAAATAAATACAATTATCCAATGAGTCAGTATCATCCAGGAGGCAACACATATATTTACCCTTTGATGGTTACTTTATGGAGAATGAGTTAATTTTCTCTCTAAAATAGTCCAGTAGGATTCTCTTATAAAAGCAATCTTTTATAGCATGATTAATTTCTAGTTCAAATCCTACCTTGAAGTGTCATTTGTTCACTTAGTACAAAGCTGTTATTGATCAATTATTGATATGATTAAGAGCATTTCAGCTTCCTTGAATATAATGATGAACTCTACATGATAATTACCAACTACTAAAATTAGTCACATTTTATTTTTGATAGTCCTTATACTCCCTAAATACAGAGGATCAATTAACTTCTGAGTAAGTTCAACAGAAAATATCTATATTGGTCATGCTTCTTAAGATTGCAATATTTGTTTTCCAACTCTGGGAAAAAATAATATTATTCTGATCACCTGAATGCAAGTAAATATCTAATTTTTCATCATCAACAACAAAAAAACCAGAAAAATAAAAAAAACCTGTCTACCCTACTACCTTATTTATTGTACTTTATTCTCTGACCATTTTATTTTTCATTTTAATATAATATCTATTATTTCTTGCTAACTTTCATCCCAAGATCATGTCTACTAACTCAAAAATGATTCTGTTGGAACATAACTATTTGAGAAGTTAAGAGTACCTCAATGCATACATCAAAAGGAGTAAAGAACATTTGTGAAATACTGATTCCCTTTGAGAGAACTCAATCCTGGCATTTGCGACAACATGGATGAATGTGGAGGATATTATGCTAAGTGAAATAAGCCAGGAAGAAAAGTATGGCATGGTATTACTTATTTGTGGAAACTAAAAAAATATATACAATAAAAATGAAACTCCTAGAAACAGTAGAAAAGTGGTTGCTAGGGTGAGGGGTTGGGAAATAAGAGGTTGTTAAGACTGTAACCCTTTCAGTGAATGAAATGAGTAAGTTCTGAAGATCTGATGTACAGTGTGGTGATTGTAGTCGGCAGCATTGTATTCTATAATTACAATCTGCTAAGAGAGAAGAACATGCCTGTCCTCGCACAGAAAGTGAATGAACATGTGAAGTGAAGGATAGACTACTCGCCTTGCTAGGAATGTTTCATATTTATTTATAAAACCATTTACATTGTACACTTTAACTATCTTACAGTTTTATTTGTTCACTCTACCTCAATAACACCGGGAAAATGTAATTTCCCCGCTCCTCCACTGTTCAAATGACTTGAGTTGCTAATGTGTCCTGGGTTAGGGTACATGTGTCTCCATGTAGAGTCTATGGGGGGGTTCCTATTGTGTGATTATTCTAAGTGGGTCCCAGTCTTTCTGAGTACTACAGGGAATTCAGCAAGCTCTGGGAATTAGCAAGTGAAAAGCATTCTTCCTTTTATTTATGAGGCCAAGTGAGGAAGGGACCTAGGATTAAATCCAAACAAAGCTTGGTTCCTTCAGTTTTGGAAATCTACTTGTTGCTCTCATGAAATTCACTGAGTACTGGCTCAGCAGGAATACATTTTGATAAACTTAAATTGTGAGATCTTCAAAACACACATAGCTTGTAGTGTAGTGCTATTCAGAGATTGCCCACTTTTTTAGTTTCTGTTGATTGGTTTATGCATTGTCTTCATGTATGTGTGTGTGTGTATGTATATGTATGTGTATGTGTGTGTATATGTATATATACACATATAAATAGTGGAGCAAAAGTAGATTTACAGTTGTTAATATGGACAATAATACAATAATTAATAAAGAATAAAGAATAAGCTATTTTGCATCCTCCAAACCGTAAACCTACTTTTGCCAAACACTGTATGCGTATGCATGTGCATATTTACATATATGTAATATATTTATTTTAACAACACAAATAATTCCTTGCTAAGTTTATTGGATTGATGTGCCTACTCTTTTGGTAGATTATCTTAATGTTTTATGATAACTATGAGATTACTTATATTTCAAATAAGAAACCTGCTCATTGTAGTTTGTCCTCACGTACCCCATGGCTCACAACGCCATACTCATGAGTTGCTGATGGCATATTTGTCTAGAATGGTTTTTGAATTCAACCACCTGGGTCAGCAACGCAGCTATTTCTCACCATTAGCACTGGCTTCCTGTGGGATAAAAATGCAGTACTTGTATACTGCATGAATTAATAGATGATTATGCTTTCTTAGCATTAAAAAGAAGCAAACAAAATTGATGCCCCTGTATATGCTATTATTAGAACTAATGAAACAAGCTGAGAAATCTACCCTAGGTTAACGTTTCTTTCCATTAGCCAAATGTAACCCCCTGATAGTGAAATCCTTTGCCATGATGCCAATGGGATAGAAATCCTTGGTTTAATTGGCTTCATCTACTATAGAAATCATCTTTTCCTGGGGACACTCCAAGATAGCTGGGCCTCTTACAACATTAAGTTCTTTCAAATGCAAGTAAGAATGCAAGCGAACAGATAAACTTGACGTGTCAGTACATGGCCTCTTCTTACACAGAACATGCATTTCCAGGGCATCTGGGAATTACACCAATACCATCTATAACATTTTCATAGTAAATGAATTTTCACCAATAATACAAAAATTAAAAGCCAAATGATTAGACTACTAGTAGGTGAACTAAAGTAAACCTTGTATTACTTATTAATTTTCACCTTGTGTTTTACCTTTAAAACTAAATGTATAACATTTTCTCATATGAGCTCCTGAATCCCTTCCAAGGAATGAACACTCTGCATGATGACCAAACCAGCCACAAAAAGTGGAGATACTGTTTTTAAATGAATGTATTGCCCCTAAGAAGAGCATCTTAGAAAAGACACAAAATTGCTTCTTAGACACCTTTGGCAGCAATCTACTAACATTCTGGCTCATTCCAATGAAAAAAGATGGCACGGCAATATAAAAACAACATCACTATTAAAGTTAAATAGTTCTGAGCCTCACATTCTTAAAATAATAATATTGGCCTTTTGCCTCTGTTATAGCAATGTATTAAATATTCATGCTGATATTTATTTTCTAAATGTAAAATGGAATTAGGATAACAAATAAAGTCTACCATCTGGTGATAATATTGGTTATATATTACAATTTTTTTTTTGTTTTAAGGGTTTTTACATGTTTGATTCAAGGTAGCTTAGTGAATAATGCATAAACATCTTTAAAAATGCATTTCAATAGTTGAGGTTATAGTTGGTTGTCAGGTTCTCATCTTGAACTAATAACATGGTGATTTTCTTTTTGTACAGAACAAAACTATGGAGAAGAGAGCCATTATAAAACTAATCAGTGTTGAGCCAAAAAAAATTTTGATATAGATTCTCTACCAGTGAGTTCATTTTCTAGAGAGAAACCATGGTAATATTCTCTATAAATGTTAGTTTTCCTAAAGCATCTTCTTAGGAGAGCAATTTCTTGAGATTGAAAGTAATCTAAAAATAGTCTAAAGGTCTAAGAAATATGCTATATTTACCAAACCTAACATAAGTAAAAGATATAAAGCAATGGAAGACAATATAGCTATTTACTACAGTTTTGCATTTTGGAAGGGATCATTTATATCTTTCTGTTCAGCATAAACTGGTGGTACATGTATTTATACTTTACTTTGAAGCTAAATGGGCACTAAAGGTTTAGCTTCTTTATGTATGGTTTTCTAAGAAATAATTGTCCATAATGCAGCCATATTCTGGGTTCTGATTCTCAGTTCTGAAGGCTCAGAAGCTTGATTGTATAAATCTGCCTTGTGATTTTTCATGTTTAGTGGCAAACCACCTTTAATTAAACAAATTGATTGAAGATTAATCGATAATGCAAAATCCCATTTACTAACTTTCATTGAGAAACATAACCACAAATTAGAATCAGGACTGGCTACATAATCAGTAGGACCCAGTGCAAAATGAAAATGAGGGCTCTTGCTCAAAATGACTAAAAATTTCAAGACAGCAACAGCAGAGCATGAAACCAAATACAGGGCCCTTCTAAGGGGCTTTGTGTAACTTCATGGGTCATGTGTCCAGGAAGCTGGCCCTGATTAAATGCATATATCTGCCAAAGATTGCTTCTCAGTACGGAATTAGAGTAAGAGAATTTGGACACACACCGGCATTCCTGAGAACGCTGGTGGAATGACTTTTTCCAACATTAACAAACTGAGGAAACACATCAGCACTCCCTACTGTGGGGTTATCTGTTTCTCTCATTGCTCTTCTGTTGTGACAAGGCAGGAGCTTTCTCCATCATGTCACAAGCCAGGTGAGCTGATGACAAGCTTTTTGCAAAACACCCTGTCTTCTTCATGAGATTCAGAAGATGACCTCATGTCATCAGCTACACTTTGAAAACACATCTTAGTGTGTGTTGTATTTTACACGTCATGAGCTGTTTTTTAGTAGTTTTCATTTCCGAGGATGGCCTTTCTCCACCCTATTCCTGAACTTTGAAGAAACTTGTAACAATCACCTCTGCACTGATTAGGCTTTATTTATCCATTAATACATCTCTATGGTGTACCCACTATGTATGTGTTAGGTGGTATCATATTAAACATTCTAGCATATATTTTTCAACATGTGTTGAATTCTGTATTTTCAACATATCCCGTTCAATATATATTATTCTAAGCGTCAACATATATGTGTGTCTGTTATACTGAGCATGTATACTAGTCAGGACATGTTTGTTTACATTAATAAAACCTAATTCAAACTACCCTAAAATCAAACAGCTAATGTATAGATAATTGATAGATACTAGCTAGATAGCCACAGTGGTTTAAAATGACTGAATTCAAGAACACAAATCATATTATTAGAACGTCTCTGTTTCTCTCCTCCTCCTCTTCTTCTTTCTTTTCACCCTTTCTCTCTCTCCATTATCCCCCTTCCTATAAGTTGACTTTATTGTCGAGTAGGATCCCTCCATATGGTTGCAAAAATAGCCTCAAGGACTTCCAAGCTCATGTGTCAGGAGGGAATGTCTCCTTTGTTTGGGCATCCAAAATGCTTATGTCAAACTACTCTGATTGAACTTGTGAGGGTGACTGTCCTATCCCAAACCAGTAACTGTGTCTTGGGGTCTGGGATATTGATACTTATCATCCATGAAACCATGATGGACAGTCCCACTGGGGCCAGGCAGGGGTGGGGGGGTAGTTAGCAAAAGGAAAAAGAAGAGTTCTGTTATCAAAGAAGAAGAGATTCTGTGCAGGTAAAAGCAATAGGTGTCTCCTCCAGCATGACTCAATAAGACCCTAGAGTTGATTGGAAGGAGAGCCTAAGATTTGCAGTCTGGAGAAAGATGTGTGCCTCTAATAGCTGTTGTCTGTGGGAATGTGGTCAAATCAATGGAGCCAGAATAGCTAATCATTGTAATTCTCAAAGAAAAGCATGAAGCAAATGGACCTACATTTTCCATAGTCCTCAGAGGAAATAAGAAACTTTACAATTCAGGATAATCAAGTTATCAATTCTGTCCAATTTTGTTGCATATATAGAGAGATGCTTTAAAATTTTTTTTGAATTATACTATTTAACTTTTTGAACCTGATTAAAATGTTTAACCTTTAAGACCTGGAGTTTCTAGTCTATAAAATGGGATGAATACTCTTAGTGGGCAGGCTATAGCTCAGGTTTCGACATTTCCGAAAGTTGCAGTAATTCTCGTATGCCTCTCAGATACTTCCTAAATTCCAGAGGGACCAAGCTCTCCCCACTCCTCCTGCTGACTCCCCGGGAGGAGTGCCCGGAAGCGTGTGCACAGCTCTACACTCTTCATGTCTAAAGTTTCCCCCGGTTAATATTTCAGAGTCCTTTTACTTCTCTTCTTAAACTTTATCTTCACAATAAACTTTGAGAAAGAGTAGTAGAAGTGTAGTATAATGCTTTCTTCCTTGGCTGGAGATAAGCAACTCCTAAGCGGACTTGTATACAGGTACGATAATGATTAATCCTGCCCTAGTGCCGTTTCTGCTCCCCTTCATGGGACGCAGAGTGGAACGCCCACACGCAGCGCTGCAGTGCCCCACTCGGAGATGCTCTCCCTTCACCCTCAAGCACCAGCCTGCACGCACACCCACACTCCAGGAGTTTGACAGTGCACTCTGACCCGTTGGACAACACATTGCAAAAATGTTGTTCTTGCGTATATTCTTTATCTGTGGGGTTGATGGGACCCTCCAGCTGTCTCCAAAGCTCCTCAGTTGCATCAGGGGACACTTTCTGAGAGGCATAGTGCCATCTGACACTGATTCCATCCAAGCAGAGAATGGAAGCCACTTTTTCTTCTGCACCATCGCAGGGCTGCTCAGGCAGGTCTGGAAGACAGCAGACGCCACTTGCGTATTTATAATTTTAAGACATTATAGTCATGGAAACCCTGAAATCAGTGAATCACTCAGAAATACCAGTGAAAACAATAACAAAACCAGCCCCAGAAAATCCTGCCAATCGCAGCACTTTGCCAATACGGCTATGGTCACTTCAGCACAGCCCAAATATTATTGTCTTAGTGTGGATTCTCAGCCAAGGAGGATTTTAGAGATCTGGGCTTCTGAATCAAAGGGATGGGGCTGGCATCAGGCTGATGATAGGGCTGCTTGGAGAAGCAGAAGGCAGCAGCAGGTTCTTAATGAGTAACAAAGACATGTTCAGAGACATAACACTCAGGTGAGAGAAAAGACAGAGAAATTTTCTCTAGTATGTCATTTTTTTTTTTTAATTTCAGGTGGAGGAGGGGGAGAGGAAGTAGCCAGCTCCCTAAACAGCCTGTATGTCCTGTCTGCAGTGTGGGATTCTAGATACTTCACCTCCCAGGGAATCTAACAGTGCTCTCAGAAGTCTTTTGTTTTCTCTGTTAGTAGATATTTGTAACACCTTAATATCCTCAAATATTTCCAATGGCAGCAGCATGCCCAAAAAAGCAGCTGGCTGGTGTCTGTTTTCAAAACTGTGTGGTCCTTGCCTCAGCCTGCCCCTCACAGTGACCTGAGACCACCCGGAGCATCTTTCTGGGCCCCAAAGGAAAAAAAAACGACCACGATTCTATGTCAGGTTGTTGTTATTATTATTATTATTATTAGCCTTAAGTGACGGAAACTTGGCCAAAATAGTCAATAGTGAATTTATGAAATGTCATGAAAATAATCTTGTTTGCATTACATAATGACAACGGAAATAGCATTTATAATACTGTCTTCAGGATTAATATAATCCATTTTTAAAAAATCTTTTGAGACTCTCCACGCTCAGCAACATACTTTCTTATAAAATTTTATCCTATTTTCAACTTGTCAAAACTGAAAATGATGTAGTCGAACCTTTCTACTGTGCAAGTTCAGACACCAGCCTCTGAGCACGCTGTTTTTTTCTTCTTGCCCTGAGGCAAAATCATGAAGTGAATGGTGTTTGCCCACAGTGACCCTTTACCCACCTCTCATCACTTTCCTACTACTCTTTCAAGAGCCTTTGCCTTCCCTCCTCTTCGATATCCAGTGTTCTTGAACTTTCTGGCCTCTTCACTTGTGAGAATACTTCCTGTAACCTACACCTGGGCTAGCTGCCCTGGCAGCCTTGGAGAGCAGGAACTATAGGAAAAACCTGTGTGGGAAAACTCTCACTGACAGTCACAAGTTGTGAGACTCTGGACCACTCAGTCACTCTGAGCCTCACTTTTTCCATCTGTAAAACGGAACAATACTTGCTCCAGTATGCTCTCTTGAAGCTGGAGGCCTCCTCGCACTCATTTCCTCCCAGCTCGCCCTCACCTCTTCCCCTCTACAAGCTCCGTCCCAGGTCAGCCCATCTTCCCTGGGTCACCAAGTCTCAGCTTAAAGTTAACTTCCGAGAGATCTCCTTAGACCGGCCCACCCAGGAAGCCACTCCTCTCTCAGTCTAAGACCCCTTTTGTTTGAGACAATTTGCGATTATCTTATATCATTTTATTCATCCTTTTTTGGAGGGGGACGGGTCTCTGCCTCTTTTATTAGACTTTAAGCTTGAGGACAGGGGACTCTTGAGTCCCTTCACCGCTGTCGCTCCAGACCCTGGTACTGAACAGAGGACTTGGCACCTGAAAGTCTCAATAAACATTTTGTTTGCCCTCTGCTAGAAGTGTGGAAATAAACTGAGACCACCTAAATTGGAACAAACAGGGGTTGTTTATTCAAACTGTGCTGTAGCTAGGGAGTCAGCCACCATGACTTGTGTTTGGCAGAGATTTAAAGGTTTTTTGGGGGGGCAGGGAGTTTTATTGTAAATAAAAAAATTCTGTTTGGTGGTTGTTGGCATAGGGAAGCTGGAGGTGGGCCATCTAGAGGCAGGAAAATTTACGTGACTGGTTTGGTGAGCACATTTGGCTTTCTCTAGCTGGTCCTAAGGAGCGAGAGCAGCAACAAAAAGTTGGCATTTATTGACCAAGTCCTAATGTTTGGGTATGAGGTTGTAGGTGAGTGTTATTGTCATGTGTGATCTGGCCATTTTCTGTTTGTACATTCCGTCTTTCATGTTTTCTTCTTGTACCCAGAGTGTAACTTACTAACAAAGTATGGAGGGGCTATGTTAATTAAAATAAGCTGTTAATACATAGCAATCTCTTAAGGTATACTCATTCCCAAGAGAATTAGAATTCATTAGAGCCACTGAGGACTCAAACAAATGAACGAATAAGAAATAAAGACCAGTGTGGTGGGGGGTCAATGTTTGGGAACAAAATATCACATTGCTTATCATATTTAAATTACACTACAGGAATAGCTCTGCTTACTTTTTCTTTGTTAAAATATAGAAACAATTAAAAAGTTAAAAATTTTGAAGATATTAAACTCATTTAAGAAGATGAAATAAGAGACCTTGGATGCCCATGCGGTGCTGTCTGGACACACCACGGTCATTGACACCTGTGCAGTGCCTTGTCTGGGAAACCCTGCCCTCCTCTGGGCCCTGACCTTCGAGATGAGCTCCAAGAGTCGTCCTTCCTCAATGTCACCAACAGTAGGCTCACAGCTCCACTGCCACATTCCCAATCCTTGTAGCTGTGTTACCCAACACCCGATGACATTTTGCAGTGGAATATTTCTTATGTTCGTGTCCTTTCTTGCCCACAAAGTTAAAAGGTGCTGTGACTTCCATGTATCCACCACAGCGGTTATGCCATATACACACTCAATTCATTCAGCGGCATAAATGCTTTCTTTCTCCTTTCATAACAATAGCAAATCGATGGACATTAAAATTTGAAGGAGAGAAATATGAGTATTTACCGTGTGTGTTTGACAACAGTGCTATACAGTATTTAATGACGCGGGCTCTGAATTGGGCTCTGTGATTCAGACCTGGGCTTGGCTGCATCACAAGCAAATATTCTTAGGTGATTTTTTAAAATACTCCTAAACTTTGGCTCCTTCCTTTATAAAATGAGGATGATAATATATGTTCTATATAAGAAATATTGTTCCTAAAATATCAGGGAATAAGTAACTGATCATTGAATGCTAGTTCTTATGTTATTTTAAAATTAATTAAAATCATTAGGCTAGCTAAGTTTAATAAGCCAGGTGTTAAAAGACACATACCATATGATCTCACTTGTAAGTGGAAAACAAACAACAAAACAAACAAGCAATCAAAATATAACCAGAGATATTGAAATAAAGAACAAACTGATAGTAACCAGAGAGGAGGGGGGAGGGAGATAACAGGGGAAAAAAAGGGAAGGGTCATCAAGGAACATGTGTCAAGGACCCATGGACCCAATCCTAAAGGTTGATAGGATTGAAGGTGGGAGGTGGGGATGGGTGGGGTGGGGGAAAGTGGTGGCCAGAAAATGGGGACAACTGTACTTGAACAACAATTAAAAGAAAAAAATGAAAACAATTAAAATCATATGTTCAAATTTGTTAGGAAAAATCTATTTATAAAATATATATTTCTAAAAGCATATTTTTAAATGTATTTGGGTTATTTTTGAAGGTGTTTCAATAAACATAAAGATTAAATTTATTAAATAGAGAGAGAATATATTAGTATATGATTATTTACTTCAGTTGGGCATCAAACCAGGCAAGTTATGGTTCATATAATTATGGGAAGACCTTATATATTGATTAAATTTCTTACCTATTTATAAAATAGAAATAATGACACTTAACTCAGGATTAATAAAATAGAAACATGAAAGGACCTCTGTTTCTGAGTAAAACTGAAATGCTTATAGCAGACCAATATAGCACTAAGAATAACTGAAAAAGTCAGATAGAATATATATAAATACAACATAGACATTGTAAAATTGCTTAGGCAGCCAGGCTTGGAGGGCTAAGATCCCAGGAAAAAAAGGACAATAATTAAAATAAGCCTAACTTATACATGCTTTTTTTCCTTTCAAAGCTTTGGATAATTTTCGGTGTGAGTAAGAGACTGGGAAGCCAAGCACAAGAAGGCTGCCGAAAGCCAGAGGGGCCAGCGGAGCTTTTGTAAGTATCACAGAGTTGGAAGACAAAAACTGGAGTTCAGACCAATACACATCAAGGATTTGAAGAACCAAGATTGTGGAAAATAAAGAGGCAAAGAGAAGTGAGCCTGAGGTTATTTGTACTGCCCCTTAGGCATTTGCAATTCCTTATTGAGCAGCTTCAGAGGTTAACTAGCTAAGTAAAAAGTGTCTGACAAGAAGAGAGTTTGACAATCTTAAAACACTGGGCAAACAGAAATTAGAATTCAGGATTGCCAAGGAAAAGAGGTCATAGTAAACACCAGAGTCTTTCAGTCGAGACCCTTGCAAGCTTCACTCCAGATACTAGAGGCAAAAAGTGTACCAAGGCTTAAAGAGACTGCAGAATAACGTTGGGTTACATCATTTTATGACTGGACTGAGAAGAATCCTTCTATTTAGCTGAAGGGTATGGTGAGTCTTCGCTGCAGCAAAAACATCATTCAAATTTTATCATACTTGCCACTGACAATACCTGGCATTAGATCAAAAGTACTATGCCTAAAAATAAATACTACCCCTAAGTCAAAAGACAACAGAGTCACAAGTGAAATGTATACTAAAGTTTTCAGAATAGACCTTACATTGAGTTAAATTAACAACTTAAAAAATAGATGGGAAAATGCAAATTTCAAGAGATCAGAGATGTTTGTTTAATATTCAATCAAAAATGCCCCGGCCTACCAAGCGACGAGAGGGTGGGACTGAGACAAGGGAAGAAGAGACAAAAGAGGTACAGATGATGCAGATCTTAAAGTGTGCAGGCAAGGACGTTAAGTAACTACTAATGCTTCCAAGGAAATTGAGAAAAAGTTGGACAAAATGGATAAAAATAAGAATTTCAATAGAGTGGTTTCACATCAAAAATTTGATATTTGATATGAGATTATCTTCCTTAGAATGGGTTCAGACTTTTATTTGTTTCAAAGAGTTGACCTTATCACTTTTCTCCAATGAAGAACCCACTTGAGGCCATTTTTGCAAAGTCGTGACTCAGTCTATCTCCTGTTCTCTTTGAGTCTCAGAATACAGCCTCCCAGATCATTTGACTGAGACTGCAGGCTTTCACAAAGGCCGCATGCTCGGTGGGCTCTGCACTCTACTCAACAGGATGGGACTGAGGAACATTCTGCTCCACTCTTCAGGAGTTGGGAACTTAGGTTTTTAATCTCCCGTTTTACACAGCTTCATAACTCAGCAGATGTGCTGAGGGGAAAGCTGGCTCTGTGTTAGAGGCCCTTAAAGTCCCCACTTCTGTCTTTCCAGCTCTATAGGACTGTGTAAGTTCTCATTCATTTGCCACCTCCCAGCTCTCTTCCCAGGACAGATTCTGGATTCTCCTTGGTGTCCATACCAAGAATCTAAAAGCCCCCTTAGCCATGAAAACAGCTACATATGATAAACTTGCATTTCTTCTTCCTCTGGAAGCTAAGTTTTCTGGTTCCTATTGTTTCAGCATCTCTCTGATGCCTTTAAACAAGTAATTTTTATTTCATGTAGGTTTTCAGCTGATCTCAACAGAAGCACTTGACTTCCTTAAGTTAGTTCTTCCTGCTCAGTGAGGCTAACAATGCCAGGGGTTGGCAAATGTCAAGCAACTGTGACTTCTATGCAGTGCAACTGAGTGTAAATTGGTACAACCCTTTTGGAAAACTGGCATTAATATGTATAACCAATGACATAGTAATTCTCTTCCCAGAATGATACTAACATAAGAAATGCATCCATATGTTCACCAAAGGACATACACAAGAGCCTCAAAGTGGAAACATCCCAAAGGTCTATCCACAGTAGAATGGATATATAAATCACATTACATTCACTCAAAAGGAGAACAAAACCACAACCACATACAGCGTAATAAATCTTAAAATATTTGGCAAAAAACCCAGACACAAATAACACCTGTTTTTGAAAAAAAATATTTTTTTGAGAAAAAAAGCTTTGCAAACTGCAAAGCACCACACATATACAGAATTATCATAGCTGAAATTACAATAAAAATATAGAATATTGCTGTAGTCTGGGACTTATATTCCACAGGAATTTAACTTTTAATACTTTATGTAACTTCAGTGAAAATTGACACATTAAGATAAAAATAAAACATGAAAGGAAAGATAAAAAACACATATCAGTCTCGAGACAAACTTCATGCAAGTATCAAGACACTGCTAACAGCACAAGTTACTTTTTATTCCATCTCTAACCTGTGAAAAGCTGCCAATATGTTCCCCCAGTTTTTATCTCGGCTGCTCACATGCATAGCTGTACATTTTTGCCTTGCTTTGGCTTGATATATGTCTCTCATTTTTGTCACGTTTGAAAGTGTCAAATTCTAATTTAGACTGCTGTATCTTACATCTGATATTTGTGGGGTTTAAAGAATGCAGTGGGTGCATCACATGGCTTGTCTGAGTGTTTTGACAATGACAGGTACCTTTGGCCATGACCGAATGCTCCTGATCTCATCTGTGGTTAAGCCTCATATTGTTGTAGTTTTCCCGGCACCATAGTCCTTTTCCAAAGGGAATATGTTGAAAAAGATCTGAGACAGAAAGATCTTGATTAAAGTTAAACAACGCCAGTGTTTGCCAGTAGAAAAAAAGTTTAATATAAAGGACTTATTAGACATTATACTTGAACAAGTCTCATAAGTATTGTATTTAAGGCTGGTTTTGCTCAAACATAACAAATTTTTGAGTTTGGAAATGTCAACATGCTTGGTAAATGTAACTTGTCTGAACCTCAGTTGGAGACTATTGCTCACAAAAAGTTAAATATTTTTGCAGCCATTGTACTTATTGGTTAACACATCTGGAATATCACTTCTTAGTTCAAGCCAGGCTGCTGATTTTTTTAAGAAAAGGAATATCTTTATGTTGGGTGATTTCTTTTTCTTCTCAAGCTTTTAAAAGTATCTCTTTATTTTGATATAATTTCTAACTTGCAGAAAAGTTGCAAGAATAGTACCAAGAATTTCTGTATCTCAATAAACCTACGAGGTCTGTCCAGAAGGTATCCAACCATATAATATGAAAAATAGAGACATTCATTAAAGAAGATAAAAGAAACATGGACATGAGACAATGACACCTCAGTCCCCTTCAAAGTAGGCAGCTTGTGACCTCATACAGTTCTCCCAATGGCCATCTGCTGCCCCATCATATTTTCCTGAATTTCATTGACAATCTGAAATCTCTTCCCTTTCAAAGATGATTTTAGTTTTGGGAAGAGCCAGAAGTTCCAAATATGGGAGGTAGGGGGGCTGAGTCACCTGGGCGACTTGATGTTTCATCAAAAATCTCTGCATGACACGTGATGCGTGAGTGGGCACATTGTTGTGATGAAACTACCAATCACCAGTTGTCCATAGCTGCAGCCTTCTGGATCATATGAATAGTTTCTGCAGAAGAATATTCAAGCTTAACACAAAATTTACTGCATATTTGTTGCTCTACTCAGTAATTTTGAAGGCGACAGCCACACAGTACACATGCTCACTTAATGACAATGTCTACCGCCCCCGCTGACTAGTCCAGCAAAGTTGTCTTTGTTCACACATGTGCATTCCAGTCCAGTTTTCTTTGTTGCTGAGTTACAGCGATGTCGCTCAAACTGTTCTCATTACGTTAACGAAGGCTGGACTTTCTCTGGGTAGATCTCTTATACTAACCAGTTATTTACAATAAACTTACTCTCTTGTTTTCTATGTTCTCTCTCCTTTTTCCTCCGTCTTCCTCTCTCTCTCCCTCTCTGAAACCATTTGAGAATAAGTTTAGGATATCACATACTTATCCTTCATTTCTAATTCCTAAAAACTTCAATGGCTCTTTCCTAAGAAAAAGAAGTTCACCAGTCATTCTTTATCGCCCTGCACTTTGTTGTTTTTCCATTAGTAAAGCCAGTTCGTTTGCAGAATATCTCTCATTTCTGATTTGTCTGTTGGCATTTTGTTGTAAGGAAGAGCTTTCACTTCTCTTCCATTAATTTACTAATTTATCTAATTATTTTATTATGGACTAACGGCTTTATATTTTAATCAATGGGTTGTAGTCCACTTAGCATTATTACTTACTTTTACACTCAAATTGTTCAGCTATGGCTTCAAGCTGGCTCTTGTGTGTGTGTGAATATATGTCTGTGAGTGAGAGTATTATGTGTTTCTATATCCTCACCATCTTTTGAGAACTTTCTTAATCCTGGGTCAAAAATCAGTCCCAGACTCATTTTTCCAGGCCCCACATGATTTGTTTATTCTCAAAGGAGCCCTCAGCACTCCAGGCACCCTCAGCAGACAAAGTTGCAAAAATGTGTATACACACACACACACACACACACACACACATTTATATCTACAGCTATAAAAAAGCAAGAGTTTATACTGATCCCTTCAATTTTAACCTGCTACTACAGGGCATATGCTAGTTTCCTATCCTTTCATCTGAAACTCTCCTATCTGGAGTAAATTTGCTTTTCTCTTTCTCTTTCTTCCTCCCTTTTTCCTCTCTATCCTCTTTTCCTCCATTATTTCTAAATGCATTTTTTCTTTTAAAAATTAATAGTGTCAAGATTTCAAGAGTCTTAAAATGTTAAGTTGATGTATAAGTAGCATTTTTGATGCTACCTATAATTCCATGAAATTAGTCACTCCAATTGTGAAAACTACAGTTTGCCTAAACATATTCTGCTTTACCTATTGTAGGTTTAAAAAAATGATTGAAAGGGAACTTTTTTTTCTTAATCAGGGTTGTATAGAGGTAAAAAGAAGGTAATTCACTTGCAAAATGTTTCTATTAAGTGGTAGTTATCAAATTGGATAGTTTTCTGATTTTGTGAAAGTTTTCCGGGGAAGAAGCTTCTTTAACTGAAATTGTCAACCAGTATTTATCGAGTAGCCCTAGCATGTAAGCTCCACCATTTCAGTCTTTGTATCCATCAAAGCTGGCAAGAATGATTGATGTTATTTTTTAAGAATAATACCCTTCTGCTGACTTTCTAGGAACATGGAGAAATATTATGTCCCAATTCTGTTTCCAACCTCCTTTTTGAAAGTTTAATCCACAAATCACAAAATTGTTTCAAAGTACTGAATAGAAAACTCCTGCTAGCAGGCAAAATGGGAAGTGCATTGCTCTACAGTTGGGAGAAAAAGAATGTGTCTGGTAAGATATGAGGCAAAAAATAGCACAATAACTACCTAGATAAACACACACAGTCATAAATAAGAAAGGCAGTCAATTAAAGTAGAGAAAATAAACAGTTTTTGGATGGTCTGTCTTTCAAATAACACTTGACTGGGAAGTAATAATTTATTACCCATGAGCCAGGTATGAGGACTGACTGTTCCTCTGAGTATGGAGAATTAAAAGGTAACGTTGAAACTGAAGAGAAAGAAGAGAACAGAGTGACTTCTGGACCTGTGCCTCAGAACAGACTGGAGAAATGTCATGATGAATATTGAGTGTGAGACCCAAATGTCACTGCAGCAGTTGGTGAGCAGGTCTAAGATGAGCATTTAATCATCCTAGTCACAATCCTCAGTGCCAGTCAGATACGAGCAAAGGTGCTTAGAGGTCTAGAAAGCTTGAAGTCCAGGTTTAGCATCACCACAGAGAGAACCATGGCCGCAAGAGTTAGGGGAAGAATGATGCATAAGTTGATGCAGTTGCCGAAATAAGAACCTTTAGGAGCTCAGCATAGCCCACTGCGCACAAAGTAACATGTATTAACATAAGGGCCACGTTTATTGTCTTGGATGGACTGTAGTTGATTTTTAGTATTATTCTTCTTACTCAGAGGAAGGATATTGCTACATAGTCTGTATACTGCAATACAGCAATATACTGTATATTGCAGTGTTGAGTGGGAGAGAAACTGAGAGAGTAACAACAGGAATACAGCTGCAGGAAAGGTGGGAAGCCTCAGGTGTCGGTAACCATGAAAGCCACACCTGAGAACTCTTCCAAGAGGAATACCAGGAATACCTGGGCTCTGGGAGGATGCCACCCACTCAAGATAGATCATGGGGGTGATTCAGAGGTCATCAGAGCCAGTGACCTAACTTCAACCCTCAACATGACTCCTGTTATTAGATACCTGCAAGATGCCAGGGTCTTCATTTTACCTTCACAATAAGAACATGAACTAGGAGAAATTCATTCACATTTGACAAAAGAGAAAATTGAAGGTACCAGTCCATGATTTATCAATCCCAGGTCTAGTGGACTTTCCACTGAACTGTGTTGCTTTGCTGGGGGCTAGCATTATTTTCTAATTCCTCTAAGGATGGAAGGAATCAAATGAGATTATACCCATTGAGTGGCA
Source organism: Tonatia bakeri (assembly GCA_004024845.1). Taxonomy (NCBI): domain Eukaryota; kingdom Metazoa; phylum Chordata; class Mammalia; order Chiroptera; family Phyllostomidae; genus Tonatia; species Tonatia bakeri. The sequence continues at coordinate 52,182 of PVIA01007126.1, read as the reverse complement.
TTTGGCAGAGAGTCTTGTATAGCTTATTCTAAAACACAGCAGTCTCTGTGTTGCTTAAGAAAGCATTATTAAAACAAGTTGACTGTTTCTTTACTGCCTTTTCTATGGCATTCCCTAATCAAAGGCTTTTACATGTATCAACACATTTAATCATCACAATAGCACTTAGAGGCAGAAATTATTATGCCCAGTCTGCAGGTGAGGAAATTGAGGTACATGGGGACTTCTGTAAGATTACTCAGAGTATTGGGTTGCTAGGGCTGCAGTAAAAAAGCATTACACACCCAATGGCTTCAACAACAGGAATGCATTGTCTCACAGTCTTAGAGGCTAAGTGTTTGCAATCAGAATGTCATCAGGGTTTGTTCCTCCCGAAGACTACTAGGAAGGACCCAGGACGGCCCTCTTTCCTTGGATGGTGGATTGCCTTCTGCCTGTGTCTCTACACTTTGCTTTCATTCTGTCTTATGTACCCACATTTCCTTTTTTCACACAAGTAGTACAGATCAGGGGCTGCGATGGGCTGAACTGTGTCCCTTCAAATTCATGTGTTGAAGCTTCAACCCCCATTGTGACTGTATTTGGACATAGAGTTTTCAGGAGCGAACTCAGGTCAAATGAGGTCATAAGAATGAATCTGATCTAATAGGACTGGTGACTTTATAAGAGTGGCAGAGAGATATTTCTCTCTCCATGAACATGCACCAAGGAAAGGCCATGTGAAGACATAGTGAGAAGGCAGCTGTCTGTAAGCCAGGAAAAACCAGGCCTGATCATGATGGCATCCTGACCTTGGACTTTAAGCTTCCAGAAATGTTAGCAAATAAATGACTGTTTAAGCCACCCAGTCTATGGTATTTTGCTATAGTAGCGCAAGCTTAGGTGGGTGAGGGAGAGACATCATACTCCAGTATGATCTTCTTTTAAATAATTACATCTATGATGACCCTATTTTTTTTATTATTGTTCAATTACAGTTGTCCCCATTTCCAACCCCATTACTCTCCCCTGCCCTACCCAACCTCACCTTCCACATTCAATCCTCCCCCACATTGTCTTTGTTCTTGGTCCTTTATACATGTTCCTTGATGACTCTTTCTCTTGTTTGCCCCATTATCTCCCTCCTCTTCTCCCCTCTGGTCTCTGTCAGTTTGTTCTTTGTTTTCACATCTATGTTTATATTTTGCTTGCTTGCTTGTTTTGTTGTTTAGGTTCTGCTTATAGGTGAGATCATATGGTATTTGTCTTTCATTACTTGGCTTATTTCACTTAACATAATGCTTTCCAGTTCCATCCATGCTGTCACAAAGGGTAGGAGTTCCTTCTTTCTTTCTGCTGTGTAGTATTCCATTGTGTGAGTGTACCTCAGTTTTTTTATCCACTCATTTACTGATGGGCACTTAGGCTGTTTACCAGCACTTGGCTGTTGATCTCCAAAATGTATAAAGAACCCATATGACTCCACACCAGGAAGACAAACAATCCAATTATAAAATGGGCAAAGGACCTGAATAGACACTTCTCCAAGGAGAACATACAGAGGGCCTGGAGATATATGAAAGAATACTCAGCATGACTAGTCATCAGAGAGATGCAAATCAAAACCACAGTGAGATACCACTGCACACTGGTCAGAGTGGCCATGATAAACAAATCAGCCAACAGCAAGTGCTGGCTAGTCTGTGGAGAAAGGGGACCCTAGTACACTATTGGTGGGAGTACAGACTGGTGCAGTGACTGTGGAAGACAGTATGGCATTTCCTCAAAAATATAAAAATGGAACTGTCTTTTGACCCAGCAATTCCACTGCTGGGATTATACTCTAAGAAGCTTGGAACACCAGTTCCAATAAACCTATGCACCCCAATGTTCATAACAGTGTAATTTAACCCCATTTCTAATAAGATCACATTCTGAGGTAATGGGATTCAACATGAATATTGAAATTTGGGGAGTACAATTGAACCCATAATACTCAGCCTTTAAAATTAGTCAAGATTCAAACCCAAGTGGTCTTGGTTGAGAACTTCCTGTTACATTGCTCACTAAGTAAAACAGGTCCCTAATACCACAGCTATTTATTAAGCACCTGCTATATACCCCCCTTTCCTTTCCCTCAATAACTCACTCATCTTTTCTAGAGAAGTTTTCCTCTCTTCATCTTCTATGTTTCTTATAAAGTGAGAGACCCTTTTCCCTACCACTGAAGACATTTTCTGGTTTTCAGTTAACAGTTATTTGTAGAAAATTTACCTATTACCCAAAATATGCTTAAGTCACAATTCTTTTATTTCCAAATAAATAATAGCAGATCCCTGCTTATCTTCTGGTACAAAGTACATATTTGTGTCCCCATAGAATTTAGATGGTCAAGCCTAATCCCCAATGTAAAAGCATTTGGCAGGTGATTCGGTTTGGAGGAGGTCATGAGAAAACAGATGCCATGATGAGACAGGTGCTCTTCTAAGGAGACAAAGAGCCCAGAGTTCTTTCTCTGCCATTGGAGGACAGAGCAAAAGGACAGCCATCCATAAAACCAGGAAATGGACCCTCAAATAGAAACCAAATATAGAAATAGAAACCAAATCTGTGACCCTTTGATCTTGGACTTCCCAGCCTTCAGAACTATGAGAAATAAATTTGGGTTATTCCTTAGCTACTCAGTCAATGGTATTATTTCAGCAGCCTGAATAACCTAAGGTATCTTCCTTCCTACCTCAGGGCCTCTGCATGTGTTAGTCTCTGTCACCATTGAAATTCTATTACCTAGCACACACATGGAACTCAAGAGACATTTGTTGAATGTTACTAACTCAAATGAATTTAAAATGCAGACTTGTCATTGCCCATGGTCAGAAGTAGATTTCGCTTAAATAGGCCTCACTGGGCAAACCTACGCATACTCTGCAATTAGAATTAATAGACTCCTTCGCCTCTCTAGTGAAACTTTCTCTGGAAACATTTAAATATCTTTTCACTTTTCATAAATGCATACATGTCACAAAAATGATATGAGCTAAAATGACCCAAGGGAAATGCCTGACTTTATAAGCCACATCTCAAAGAAAGGCAGTATAATGCTTAGCTGGAAAATGTACAAATTCTGTGGCAAATTAAGTATTCTGATGTGGACTTATGGACACACACTTAATATGGTTTATATAAATGAAGAGAATGAGTAACTGATTTAAAATTAAATTAAAATGCTACAGAGGTCGTTTTCCCACAAATCCTATTGAAACTGCTTCTGAGTTGTTCTTTTCTTCTTTCTGTGCTTAGTCTCCTCTTTTTCTCAGTCAGCCTTTTGCATTGTCCCCAAGACAACTTCATAAAACATGGAGCTGAGTCTGTTACTCTCCTCCTTCAAAATGATGGCACCTGTTTCTGACAGAAAAAAACACAAGTTTTTTCCAGCTTATCTCTTTAGCCTTTATCTAACTCATCCCTAAAGCCTGATAGTCCCACCGCACTGCTCTGTTAGGCTGATGGGAGCTTCCCTGCACTCTGCTGCTCTGAGCCCCTTTGTGCCCCAGGTCACTGCCTGAAACAAATACCGTCCATGCTCTTTTCTCCAGCCCACCCTTATTCATTCCCTCAAGGCTCATTTGAAACATTACTTTCTATGTGAAGCTTTCTTTGACTATCTCCTATTGTAAGGAGAAATAACCACTCTTTCATTTACATTTTCTAGAATACTCTCCCTCTACATATCTGTTCCACCATTTCTCCACAGCAACATGCACAACATTAGCACAGGTGCCATTTCCAGTATCCTGTTTTCCCTTGTTCAAGCATCTGCCCATAAGAAAAAAAATAACAAAAATCAAGAAGGAATGTAGGAAGAAAGGAGATACTTTACAGAAAAATGAATTATTCAACCCTATACAACCATTTATGAAATGAGGAAGAGAGAGTCATTTGCACATATTTTTTTTTGCATAGATGTGGAGGGAAATTACAAGGAGAAAAAACTTAAATTTGATTAATTATGAAAGAATTTCTACATAACTAGAAGTAGCCAGATAAAACAAATTTCAAAATAAGGCAATGAGTTTGTTGAGACCTGAAAACTGTGCCAGCTTTATGATCCACTTAAAAGTTGTGCATAACCAAGGTTAAACATCCAGGTGGAAAATAAAAATATGTTCCTTCATCAAATATGTCCCAATATCTAGATGTTTGACATGATGATAGACAAAACATCTAGATGACAGATTGAATTTTTTATTGGCCACTTATGTGTATTGATACAATGGTGATGTTATGAGTCTGGAGTTGTATATAAAAGCCCCTGCATTTATTTATCCTATAGTTTATATAGTAAGCCATTTTCCAGGAAGGAGAGAATGCCAACATATTTCAACAGAAGGAAATATAAACATGATTTTATTTTAGTACAGGATACTTGATGTCAGTTCTCATTGCTACTATGGGTATTTGTTAAGTTTCTGAGGCAAGTTGCATAACAAAAGAAGAATTTTTGAGTCCAAAGGCATGCCTAACCTTCCAGTGTGCTGGCAGACTGGTCGGCCAGGCAGATCTCTTCAAATTGTTTGCGGTTGTATAGTTTTCAAAGTTTGGTTAAATGACCATACCAAAACTAGTTTGAATTACGATTCATGGTCCGTTTTATTTTCCAAAGATGGCTCACACATTGTCCTTGTCCCACATGTTTTTCTCACATTCGGATTCTGACATTCTTCTTAAAGAGGTGAGGGCCATGTTCCCTTCTCTTACATACTTCGTAATTATGGTAGAAGTGGAGTTTTGTGACTCCTAAGTCTAGAGCATGTGAGATAATACGGCTTCTGATTGGATTTCTTGGGCTCTTGAACCGTTGCATAGAAGGAAGCCAGACAACCTATGGGGAGGCCCTCATAGAGGGAAACTAAGGCCTCCAACCCAAAGTCCTGGCCAAGCTCCGTGCTGACAGCCTGAACCAACTTGAGTGAGGTTTGTTGGAAGTAGATTCTCTGGTCCCACTTTAGCTATTGCTGTTGATGCTACATTGAACAAAGCTCAGCTGTCTCTGCCAAGTTCTGCTACATTTGTAAATAGGTAAACAAATAAATGATTATTACTATTTAGGATTGTCTGCTACACAGCAACTAGTAATTGGAAAATACTCCTAAGAGAAAACAACATACTTTCTGGCTTCCACCTTCATACCGTCTAATCTCTGCAACCTGTGAATATGTTACCTTCCATGGAAGAATGGACTTTGTGGGTATGTTAAGAAGTCTTGAAATGGGGATACTATGTTGGCTTATCCAGGTGAACCCCCAATGTAATCACAAGTGTCCTTATTGGTTAAAGGGAAGGCAGGAGGGTCAGAGTTAGAGAGCTGAAGTGGCTACATTACTGGCTGTGAAGATGAAGGAAGAGGCCATGAGCCAAGGAATGAAGTGTCTTCTAGAAGCTGAAAAAGGCAAGGGAACAAATTCTCCTCTTCCTAGAATGAATGAACCCCTTGATTTTAGCCTGGTGATACTTAACTGCCTTCTGACCTCCAGAACTATGAAACAATACATCCATACTTTTTAAGACACTAAGTTTGTGGTAATTTGTTACAACAACAAGCAGAACCAAATGAAAGTAGTTGTCATCCTTTGCAGTTGATACATTCTTCCTCTCATCTCTAAGCACCCACTAATTTGATAGTATATGATTTTATTTAAAAATAAAAATAATTTTAAAAAGAAATCAATCTAATCGAACATTGTTTGGCATAAACATAAGGGTATGAGAAATAAACTGATTTTCATAGGGTGATACAACTTTTTAGAGACAAAGGGAGATTAGAATCCAATTCTCTTGACTTTCATTTTCAGTACCTTTTCACTGTACTGGGTTTACTTCACTTTTTGACCTACTGTCCTCATCTTTTTCACTGGACTCCTCTTAGACAGTATTCTGTTCGAAAGTCCCCACCCAGTGTGTTAAGACAGAATCTTCAGTTCTAACAGCAAGCGATGCTGCCTCAGAATAGTTGTGTTAGACAAGAGAAGTACAACAAAGATATTTCAATCTTCTCTTCTATAAATAATTTCCCATTGCATTTCACTTTTGTTGTTATAAAATAACTCAACAAACTTTATGCAAACCTGAAGTTTTTAAACCTGCCAATCTTACAGCATAACAATGCTTTTCAACAAGGAAAGCATCAAGAAGTAGAACAAAACACTGAATTTTCATGTTATTGAAATCATATTACTTCATAAATTATCTTATGTTGCAGTTCTCCAGAAGGAGAGTCTGAATCAAAGCAATGTGTTACAGTGGTTATTCCAAGATATGCTGGGAAAGGATTGAGATATGAAGCAGGGAAGGGACACAAGTCACTAAAGTATACATTATCAATCAGTTTATCACTTTGGGCCACTGAAGTTCAGTCTTGATGGGGAAGTCTTAGAACACTGTAGATTATACCTTAGAGATAGTTTAGCAGAAGGGTGAGGAAGATGGGCTGTCATTCAATTCTACCAGTCATTGGTGAGTGCTTCTCCAGGGAGCATAAAGACTCCCTGGAATTTCCTACCTGCTTTCCACACAGCTGAAGACCATTAGAAAGCCCTCAGGTGATGGAATCATGGGTACCTTCAGTAGGACACTTGTGGTACATGCTGGGCCATTCTGTGACTAGGAGCTATGTGCAAGGCACTGATGGTGTCCACTCAATGGGTCAGATAATGGATAATTTTTAAAGGGTATCTCAACTCAGAGAATCATGGGATTTGTATTCTTCTTTGTAATTTCACCAATAAAGCAAGAAGCAAGAAATTATGGAAACCTGAAAATCCCTAAGAACCAGATTCATGTGTTGTTCATTATTGTACCTTCCAAAGGCCTGATTTTAACAAGTGATCAGTGAATATTAACAATGACTTGCTAATCAATGGACTGAAGCTTGTGGTATAAACCATCAGATTAGCTATGGGGTTTTACACTGCAGTGGTGAGGAACACATGCTTTGGAATCACGCTGTTTAGATTGGAACCCACCTCCATCCCTTATTAACCATGTGACTTTAGATAAGTTTCTTCACCTCAATATTTGTTTTATTTGTTACATGGATATAATAATAACTTATATAATTGTGTTGCTATAAAGATTAAAAGAGATAATCCATGTTGAAAGATTATAATAATACTTGACACTTATTAAATGAACAGGGCCAATTAGCTATTGATATTACTACTTACTTGAGCAATGAACATTAAGACTGACCAACACATAAAGTGACATTTTATGATTGGTGGAATCAAACTTCATACATATGTGTGGTTATTATAAAATGTTTGTGATCTTGTCTAAGGTAGACTTGTCAAAACTGATCACTTTCCAGTAAGAAGTAGACATAACTTTACATTGACCCGTTCACTCTTCAACATTGTGTTTTCAAATGTTTAACTTATTTGAGGAAGTAGCCCTGTGTTTTCGGTTAGGTAGATATGTCAACACAAACCACTTATGTAAGACATTTTAAGGTAGGATTTCAAATATTATTTTTAACTGTACAGATAATAGATTTTATTATGTACCTAAACACCAATTGTGCTGTCTGTTGGCTTTTATTTGTGTAGTTTCCATTTCTGTTAATGGCTCATTTATCTTAGATTTCAAGGTTAGATTTACCTTTCAGTTTTCAACTGTTTGTTAAAGTCCTACTAGGTAAGAAGCATCGTGATAGATGGTTGAGGTCATTGGGCCATTTTCTGCCTTTATGTGCAATACTGAATATATCATAGGTAAGAAGGAATTTACTCTACAAAGAATTTTCATAGCATCCTCAAGAATGCACTGCCGTAATAAATAATTTTCAGTATGCAGCATACAGCTTAAGCACCTTTCCTCTTCTTTCATCACCAAAGGAAATGAAAAAGCAGCAGGCTTTGTGAATATACTTGAAAATTATCATTGATTATCTTTATTTTGTCTGTGCAAGATGGTCTGCAGTCTTTTTATCTTTTAAGGGAAGCAGTAAAATGTTGTAGAAAGATTACTTAATAAGGGATAAGAAAACCTGAAGTCTGGTCTTTGCTTTGCCTTCCGAGCCTTTGATTCAGTTGTATCACAGACACTGTTGATAATACTTTCATTCTGTCATATAAGACTATAGATCAGATCAAGAGTTTAGATGCACCTGAAAAAAAAATAGGTAAAGTCTAGGGATGTAGGTTTAGAAATACAGCCACCAATTGATGATTATACAGACAAGGATCTGAAATAACAATGTAAGATGGACAAGGAAGATCTAAGTAGCATTATTTTATATAAAGTCCAAGATCTGAGGTTTCTATCTAAGCAAAGTTGAGCATATACTTTAGCAAATGAACACAGCAAGTAGTCACTGAAAATCCCATCTACTTAAGGGTGATCCAGTAAAAAAGAGAAAAGAGTCCAGGACTCCAGCTTGGCAGCCGGGGTTCCTGGAAGAAGACAGAGCCAAGAAAACCAGACACACGGACTGTGAAGTAAAGGGAATGTGACATGCAGAGACAGAATGGTGGCAGGGGCTGGACAATTAGTAAGTGGGGATTGAGAAACCTCTTTTACTCAGTTCCAGAAGCAAATTTGGTCTCATAATTTGGGGAGGGATAAGGAAATGCTGATGTGAATTAGGAATCTATTACTATATAAGAAATCACCACATAACATATCAACTTAAAACAATGCATGTTTATTATTCCACAGTTTAAATGGCTCATGAACATAGGCAAATATATTCTTTGGCTGAGAGGGTCTCCTTAGTTTGTGACCAATGTGTTTTCAGGGTTGGGATCTTATCTGAATGCTCAGATGATAAGGGTCTGCTACTAACCTCTATGGCATGGGTGGGTGTCAGTTCCCAGGAGGCTGTTGGATTGAGGGCCTCATTTCTTTGTTGGCTGTTGGCTGGGGGACACCCTCACTCCCTCGTCATGTGTTCTTCTCCATAAAGCAGTTCAGAACATGGCACCTTGTTTCCTCAAAGCCAGCAAGAAAGAGTGTCTCCTAGCAGGACGCGAGTCAACGTCTTACACCGTCTATTAATGAAAGTGAGTGTCAACCATTTTACTGAATTCTGTTTGTTAGAAGCAATCACAGGTCCAGCCTACACTGAAGAAAGGAGGGGATCACACAGGTCATGACCTCCAGGAAAAGGAGGAAACTGGGGTTCATTGTAGGGTTTGTCCACCACAGAGAATTAACATTCCAATGAATATTTACTTTCTCAAGGTATAATAACCTTAGGCACTGTTACATATAGTATTTATTTACCAACATGTTCAACTTTTACGTTATGTGAGTTTTAGCCCATGAGATCAGGAAAGATAATACAGTAACTAGAGTAAAAGTTTTTCCCTTTCTCCACCTCAGTTTCTTCAGTTACGAGAAGACAGGGTGTGGATCAATGTCTAATCCAATTCTTTGATTTCATTCCTACAGAGGTTTCCGTACGCCTGTCTTGAAACCTTTCCCAGATCTCTAGATTCCTTCTTACTTGTGGAATGTGACCTTGCACTCGCTCTTCTAAAAAGGGTATGCTTGAGTGTAACAGGGTCATAAAGGATCATGAGCATCTACAAACTGCACTTCAGCACATACAGCCTCTGGATAATAGAGGAGAAGCCACACTTTTGCATCCCAAATAATTTTTCTATTAATTATGAAATTTGCCATAAAATAAGCCTATCAAAAATGAAAATAAAAAAAAGAAAGCAAAGATACGAGCAAGAAAGAAGGAGCGAGGGAAAGGAAAAAGAAGTGAAGCAAAAGCAAGTGGTATTATTGGACTCTACTGTGCTCCAGACAGGATGCTGAAAGATATTTAACCTTATAACTTTATTTTGAAATCTGAGCAAACCACTTTCTCAAAGGCTCACTTGTATATTTTATATGGACTTCTTGTCTTTTAAAAACTCTGACCCTGTGTGTTTCTTCATTTTCTCCAAATTTTCAGTTACCATCTTCTATCAACCAACTCCTGACCTCATTCCCTCCTCAATATTAATTTTGTGGAAAATATATCACATATGCCTTTGATAGTTTATATTTTTGTGTACACTAAGTAAGAGGCCATATTCCTTCTCAAGACTCCCATTATGACTGGGATTCAAATATAATAATGAAAACCAGCAAGGAATTTACTGTTTGTTGTCTACATGCTAACGCTGGTTGGAGCTGGAACTGAAATTCAGGTGATTGTGGTTTCTTGTCTTTCATGAATTAATGAAGGTTCCAATTTTTGTTGGAACAGTCTTTCTCCACTGGGTCAACTCCCTGACTGGATTTAATCATAGTTTCTAACCTGGGCTTGATTCAGTAGCTCAGTAGAGGCACAGCTTCAGTCCATGATCTTTTACTGCTCTAAGACCAGTTTTCAAATAAATACTGGCTAAATGGCTTCCAGATGCTAAAATAAAAACTATACATATGCAAATATATTACATTTAATTTCAAGGCTGTTTAAGGTTTTTACTGTGCCTAGGGAAGACAGCTATAAAAAATGTACATCATTTTAGCAGGGCATACTTCATCAATTACTCCATTAACAATAACAATGTGGGAAATAAAGGGTGAAATTGAGTACAATAAAGCAATGAAGAAAATGAACATAAACAAGAACTGGAAATCACCAAGCAATGAATTAATATTGAACCATAGTTACTCAGCATACTGTTTAGGTCTTTCTTAAAAATATAATGGTCCTGACCACTGAAAAACAAGGTCCAAGATTTTGAATTGCTTTTCTCATAATAGTGAGGTTTTGGGACTTGTGTTATCATGCTTTTTTTTTTTTTTTTTACCTTGTCCTCCTTATGACCCACAACAAACACTTCCAACATGACTCTGTGAGAGTTAGTAGTCATGGAGTAAGAAACCCTCCTGTCAATCGGCCCTTAAATATTGGGTTCATTAGCACCATTCAGGCTGTATCTCACTACTGATGTGATGCAAGATTCGAATGCACTGGTCATGTCCAAGATCATGTGGCTGGACCTTGGCTGGAGTCACCAGTGGGTACACCAAAAGGAAACAAGTTAGGATACAGAAATATTTTCATTACAGCTGAAAACTGGCATCCAATAAGAAATTGCCTATGTACTGCATTATAAATAAGTAAAGCAACATCATATTAGGTGGCAATGGAAGAAGGCCTATAGAGATATAACATCTCAGGGAAGAAATTAAAGGGAGAAGTTTACAAAAATTAGACTGATATTTGTTTTATGAAAACCATGATCTTAAAATGACATGATCTCAATTTTATGAAGTGTGACTTTATATTAATCCATGATGTTTATTGGAAAGGTAGAGAGGAGAACCATGCCATTGAATAAAGCTACAAACTGTTTAAAAAATTTAAAACTACTTTAATTACTTTTATAGGGAAAAAACACATCATAAACAGGAGAAAAATAATCTGGCTTTATATGAACTCATTTGATAAAGCCAAGAAGCTCAGTCAACTTTCCCTTTACAATGTCTTGTAAAGTCATGAATGGTAATAGAAACCCATTGATACCTACTATGTCATTTAGTGAATGGACTAAAATAATTGTTAAGAGAGAAGCCCACAAGGTTTAATGTGGGATGTGGGAGAGAATGGGAATTTTGAGTTCCTCGGAGCTGAAGCAGAGAATCTCTGAATGGTGTTGATGTGATAATGTGGAGGAGGTACCTTTCTGGGCATGCCTACAGCTGGGGGATTTTAATAAAAGGATGCTATAGCTGTCTTTTCATCCCTATGGATATTAAGGTCCATGGACAATTGACCCATGGATTTTCTCATTGGATTTCCATGTCATTGCTTCTGTATCTAGATAATCCCACTCAACCTAGCTTCAGATTGACAGTTTGTCATCTTGCTTTTTTAATTCAGTAACTTTTATTTAGCCTCCACATCTACCCACCTTTTAAAACTCTACATTCAAGGCCAGAAACCAGTGAACCCTTCCCCAGTATCCAGTATAGGCTCCTGATGCTGCTGCTCCTGACTTCCACACCCCAGTCCTCAATTTGTCTAAATGATAGGACCTATATATTTCTAAAGACCCACTTTATGAGTCCAAATCAAGTTTTCCTGGATACAGTGTGATCCTTGAGGATTCCATTGGTACATGTCTCTATGTATTGTGTATGCATACTTTTCAGATAGTGTTTCCTCTGCGTCATTGCCCTGTATGCCCCCACATTTCAGGGAAGAATTCAGTTGAGGAGGTTGAGAGGAAGCCCAGAAGCATGGGGGGCAAATCATTGGGCAAGGATCTAGCAGACCTGGTTCCAGAACCACAGACACCACTAATTAGTTATGTGACCTTGAGAAAGAAGTTCCTTTAGGTCAGGTGACTCACCTACAAAATCAGCAAGTGAGACTCAGTCATCAAGACTCATTACAACTCTAACCTCCATGGGATTTTTAGCTGAGAATACAGCATTATGCAATTTTTAGGAATCTGATCACCAACTTCCAATGGGATAGATGGAAAGTAACAGAGACTTAGCCAAAGTTCCAGTGAAAGAATTGCTGCATAGTTGCCTGTAGTTTTCTCTTCCTAACTTTGCTCCCACTACAAAACTTACAAATAAAAACAAAAGAAATATCAAAGGCTTTTTTCACATCCACGGGAAAAAAAAGAAATCTCCAAGAGACTTTCCATTCATGTGTTAAGATTTACTATGCTGAAAAACAGTAGGATCCCACTGCATTTATTTAAACTTCTGTCACCATCATTGTGAATACAGGCAGAATTTTCCCGTGGGCTACTCGATGAAATGCTCAATAACAGCAAAAGTAAACAAAGCAGCATCTCACTTTCTATCCTCCTGGCTGCACCACTGGGGCTTAATGACATGAAGAACACCCAGAAGCTGGAGTTGAGTTAAGCATGAACATAAATAAAGTGACAATTCAGCAAGCTAGAATGCTCACATACTAAATTCAAAAATCGGATTCCTTTCTCTCCAGGCACCCTTCAAGCTGAAATTATATTTCTCCTGCCCTCACAAAAATTTACCATGTCAGAGGGCTTTTGTAAAATTGAAACTAGCTCAGTAAACAAAGTGGAACTTGGGTGAAGTTCATGCCCACTCCCTCTGCCTCTTTTGTGCCCCTGGGTCCTGAAATGGCTCTTCCTTCATTGCCCTCAGGAACAAGAGCATCTTTATGGTCTCTTTTGCCCCATAGTAAGGAAAGCAACTAAGAAATACCAAGTCCTAAATTTGGAGTATTTTTATTGGCAAGTCATTTTGGGGTGTATGTTACTAATCAATTTAATGCTCAGGACACTGGCCAGTTTGAAATGTTTTAACCATCAATTTGTCACAGTGAGAACCTGGGCTTTGCAAGGTCTGAGCAAGGTGATATAAACTGTAGTGAATAGGTACCTCCAAGTTGCAATGACAAAACACAGAGATTGGGTCAGTTGAAATACATGACTTTAGCAGGTCACCTAGAGTATAGGTAAGCAATTTTATAAAGGATTGGCTCAGAATGGTATCTCTGAGAGTTTGAATGAGGTTGCCACCGGCATATGAACAAAGGGATTGGGATCAGGAGACTGGCTTATAATCACATCTTTAGCACTAATTAAATCCATGGCTTTAGGAGAAACACTGCATCTTTCTGAATGTTTCCTCATCTGAGAATTCATTCATTCAGTTATTTATCCAAAGGGTAAAATTCCATTTAATTTTTGTTTTAGGAAATGAGTTGTTGTAATCTCCAGGTAGAGATATGAATGAGAGAAAAGAAATATGGAAATCTGAAAAGACGCAGTAACTTCAAAACCAACAAATCCTCAGTGGGACCCAAGTGACATGAGCTTAAGAATGAAGCAGATGAAGCTGAAACTATTTGTTTACACTGGTTGTTAAGAACTTTCTTGTCATATTGAAACATCAGAATAATGTAGAGTGGCACCTGAGACACACTGATCATTTTTAAGCGGGAAAAATGGCATGATCAAGGCCATGCCTTGCTGTATTGCTGGGAGCATGAATATTGCCATACCTCTCTTCAATATTGGCATTTATTACTTAAGCCTCCATTTTTCAGATTAGCAGGAATTCCAGACTCTTTCTCTAGACTTTCATCTCATTTCCTGAAAAAGTCTAAAAACTGTAGCATGTAACTCAGCCCAAAGAGAATAAGCAGATCTTTTGAGGATAAATAGACCAGGAGGCCAGCAGAAGTGGGAGAACAATTAACAAGAGGTTATCATAATCATGTAGGCAAGCAATGATGAGGGCTGTATGATAGTGATTGTGGTAAAAGAAGAGAGAGGGCATGCTTGAAAATCATTTCAGAGATAGATTTTAGAGATAGATTCCACCCATTGGCAGCATTCAGATTGTAAACAAGCTGAGCTGGCTTTACGGGTGTGTATGAAATCACCACTATTAGGACTGGTTCTCTTTGAAAATTCCCTTAGCCTATTGGCTTGCTTATTGGGCATGCTGCACTGATACCCAACTGATTCAGCATTTCTCCAGTATAGGGACTCAGAAGCAGTTATAGCCACACTTTTGGTCATGCTTCAACTACTTTATTTCACTCTTTTGTGTACTAAAGATATAGGATATACAAAGTCAAGGTGGAAAGATGTTGGGTAGACCCTGAACTGGGATCACCAACAGAAGCAACAACAGGCTGCTAGCTGCTCTAGATCTGAGCAAGCTTTGTGAAATCATTCTATTACTCTATAGCCCTGCTACCTTCTGACTGCAGCTTCCTGAAAATTCAGAAACCCTAAGTGTATCGCTGTGAGTCTCCCTGTGTTTCCAAATCTTCAATCTAAAGCCTCCTGAAAACACACAGGGGATAAACAAGAATGTGAACACAAAAGAACAGGGAACCCAGGGCCATGCACTAGGCAGTAGTCCTAAAAGTCTGTTTTAAGGACTACTCTTAAGGGGTCAGTGGTTTTATCTCAACAGCAAACACAAAATAAATTGATGAAATGTTTTTAGAATATACAGGCTTGAACAGGATTAGCTAACTTTCTTTACTGTGCAATTCCCTGGAAACTCTAGTAGAATCGTGTGCATGAAAGCTGTAGTCTACTTCTTCAGAGCACGTACCATGGAGCTGAAATGCTGAGGCTCAGTTCCCAGTTTGGCCTCTTACAAGGTTATCAATCTTTGTGCTCCCGTTGCCTTGTTGGTATAAGCAGGTAATAAATAATCATATCTGCCTATTAGAACTGCCAGAATAATTAAATGAAATAATGAGTTCAAGGGCTTAGAGCAATGCTTGGCACCTGTTAAGTACTCAATCAAATAAGTTCAAAACAAACAAACAAGAAGGCAGGTGGCATTCTGAGAACTGACTTGACCTAGTAGGATTTAGGAAGGGGAGTGGGGAACATGTATTCATGGAAGAGTATTCTTTAGGACAAATTTTAGGAAATTATTCACCAGGAAATACTGGCAGTTTGGGGGTAGGTGGAGAGAAAAAATCAGTAATAGAGAATGCAAAGTGAATCAAGAAACACAAGAACTTTGAATGGTGACTCACAGCTGCCCCTTTGGTTCCACTTCTAAACTCAGTGACCTCAGGTAATCAGTATTTATGACCCAAAAAGAAAATAGGGTTTTGGTTTTAAAAAAAATCAACGTTGCTTTAGTTAATACCATTCCTGGTGGACTTTACCCTGTTGGAGGAGTTTCATGGTGGAACTCAGTGTGGAGACATCAGGTCACATCAGGCTTGCTGATAATAACAGAGCAGGTTGCCCTTATCTCCATTGGGAAGGTTTGGAATCTGTATCAGAATCTGTGTCTCCCCAGATTTGTTTGACTTCATCTTGATTGCTCAGCTGCTTGCTCAAGACCAGGCCTGCCCACCACCACTATCACTTTATCTCTCAGTAGCATGGGTTCTCTTGGCCTCTTCCATGATGAGGTGGAGGCCTGGGCATGACTTCCATCATGCCTGGTGAGGCAAAAAGCTCAGCAGCTCCAACGTCAATTCTGGCCTTTGAAGCCTCTGGATCTTTCTACTATTTCTGGACCTACAGAAAGTACTGCAGAGCAGGATGTGGTATCTTGCCTCCCTAGAGACTTTCAGGAGGTCCCAAGAAATATACCCTGGAAATTTAGGGATTAAAGAGCAAGATGAACACTGACCAGAGACAGATAGGAGATGAGGAGAGAGTCAAACTCCCCCACCTGCTTCCACCAGGAAGAACTGTTCCATGGGGCAATGATTTGACATGGTCTGTATGGAAACTGGTTGTATACACTTGAAGTTATGACTATCTCAATGACATGAGATCTTATATTTACCTTCCATCTTTCTTTACCTTGTCCGCCTTTTTCAGTCACTCCTACTGCCTTAGGATTGGGTGGAAGTTTTGCCCCTATCTTTGTGTTTAGGGAACCCAACCTAACTTAGGTTCCTTATTTAAAAAGATGACTCTATTTTCTGATATTATTTGAACTCTGCAGAAGTAACTATAAGAACTCTATAGAAATTGCTTGAATGTAGACTTGATAGATCTCATAGTAAGCTGGATTTTCAAATAATGTTTACTGCCTCCAGGAAACTGATGTAAAAATGAGTAATGCCTGTTAAACACCAGCCTTCTTTTCCTACTGGAGAGCCAATCATAGGAAAATAAACTGTGACAAAACTATCTCTTAGTGAATGTGTGGATTCTTGATTATTGTGAATCTCTGGATGTCAGTAATATAGGGAGAGGTATGTTGCTCTATGTGAAGCAATGATTCTCACCCTTGTCTACATTTTAGAATCACAGGGGTGGGGGTTGGGAGAAAGGCTTTAAAAAGACATCTCAGGGTCCTGACCTCAGATATTCTAAATTCATTGGTTTAATTAGGACCTGAGATATATATTTGTTTCTTTTTTTAATTTCCCAAAGTGTTTTAATATGTAGCAAGATTTGGAATCCCTGGCAAAAGGTGTAGACTATATTACAAATATGTTTATATCAAATAACTTGTGAATGCCATGTTTCACAGAATATTTGTAAGAAAGCAGGCATTTTCTCTAAAGAAAATATTACCACATGTGAAATAAAGAATACCTGAAGAAATATTAATAGAAGAGTTGGTTAAAAGGGCATATGAATACTTATGAACACCCATTGGGTGGGCTGGAAACCATACTTCTAGAAGTGGGATCAAAAATGAAATATGGGAAGTAGTGGCATAGACACATACTCGGCTTCTGTCTCCCTGTTTCTCTCTCTCTCTCCCCCCACACCACTGAAGGAAGTTGAAGGCATCTATGTTCATGACAATGAACCCTTAGAGAAGAGAATTGATAGTGATGGTGATGATAAATATAATGAGGAAAGTTAACGATTCTCGAGCCTCTTCTATGTAGTGGATGCTTGGTTTTTCTCATTTAATTTTCACAAAAACGTCCTAGGAAATGGATACCAAATGAGAATACCCAGTCCAGTACATAGCAGTCATTATTATTCTTCTCTGCTTCCTTCTACAGAAAATTTGGGGTGCTTTGATCTTTAATAACTTTTCAAACCAGGAGTCATCAAAATGAAAAATTGACAGAGTTTCTTGTGGAATTAAAATCTGGTCCAATTATAAAATTATTTTCAAAACTACAATTCTTTGATGCTCCTGAAGATGTGATTGAAACACGCACACACACAGTCCTCCTTTGTAAACTATGGATATAGATATTTATGAAAGTCTTTAGGAAGAAGCCAAGAGTACCTTTCAGAAGTGAAAGAATTCCTTTCTAGTTGCCTGGACTCCAGGTGTTCTCAAAATGAGAAGGATGTTCGGCTACACCAAGCATGCAAGGTTTCGACCTGACATCATGTGGAACCTGGTGGTCAACCAGACAATTTGAAATGAGATTTGAATCCAGATGTTAAGGGCTATGGCCAGAATGATTCAGTCCTGATACTCTTCATTCCTGGGATAAGGTAACAGAACTATTGCTCTCAAGCTCTATAGCCCTATCCCTATAACCGTTTCAGTTTAGAAAGAGCCATTTCAGCCTACGTCTAATTGTTAATCTCTTTACATAGTTGTCACAGTAGATAAAAAGTCTCAGTTATTTTCTGACAAATTTGCTTGTGTACAGGGAGTAATACCTAAAAGTTTCATCCTTGTTCTTTGAGTAGTGCAGACCTTCCAGACAACCCACTAGGAAACCTTCTTTAACTTTCCCACTTAACATTTTTGAATAGTATAAAATGAATCTGTGCTCAGCTTCTGCCAAGACAATGCATAGAGGACTTCCCATGTTCCCTGGAAGTCATTACTTTGTTTTGGTTTGCTCGGGTTCAGACCCTTCGAGACGGCCCTTGGGTTTCAGGTTCACTCAAACTGCTGAGGTGGGCCTGGTTTCCATCTGCAACCATAAAATTGCTTTGAATTTCTCCAAACTTAGCCAAGCGTGGCTGAAAACTCATCTAACAGTTGGCTGGTGTACACTGAGTGGTTGGCAGATCTGTTTGATAATTTAGCTGTTCAGGAACCCCATTTCCAAACTGCCAGGTGAGCATTTCACCTGGTTGGAAATTCTTTCATCTGGAGGCACTTCCTTGCTACGCAAGCCCAAGTTCAATGGTTGTCTTTGTTTTTCTTTCTCTAAGTGTTAAGGTCTCTGAAAGGTGAATACATGTCTTCAAGTCTCAAAATGCCTCTTGAATCCCCCCCCAATAAATAGTAAAAGCATTCCCTTATCAAACCTTTCTTGTATAGAATACGTGCCTGCGTTTCCTATAAGGTCTCCTTTTTCACTGGGAGTTGCTAAGATGTAGTTTCCACTTAATAATGACATGAGTTAAAACTTAACAAATGTGAGTGAACCTGAAAATGTTCTGATTTCAACATCCCCTAGAGAATGAGCGGTGTGGGGAAGCGGTGGTGCGAGAAGGTGAGCATGTAAGCCAGCCCGGGTGCGTGGGCGCAGCGGCGTGATTACCGTGGGAAGAATGGAGAAGGGCAGTTTCAGTGAAGTGATTTGTCACAGATGGAATGAGTAGAGTTCCAAAATTTCAGAAGACTTAATACAGTTTAAGAATTTGTCTTTTAAAATAAATTTTAGGGACGGTGACTAATATCATTTTTTTTACTCCTCCATCTTCCACCAAACCTTGATAAATTGAGCTTAACCTCAGATACTTCAGAATGATTGAGGTCTAATTTAGACAAATTATTATCATTATTTTAAAACGTATTTTTAACTTTTAATAACTTTTGAATTGTTACTGATCAGCTACTGACTATCCATACCCAGAGCTATGCAAAAGTCTAAAATGAAAACTATAATTAGAATTTAAAGTTAGGTTGAAGTGATAATGGCTAACATTTTTAAAGATCATGTTGGTGGAACTCTAGTAAAATTCAGTTGTAACAGTACCAAAAATGTAGTTTTACATTGCCACTGAGAACTCTAATATAGGTGGCATTGCTATGAATGTCACAATCCAACAGTAATTACATGAAGAAAATGATGAAATAAGGCAAAAAAAAAAAACCTAGAAGGCAAGGTAATGAACTAGATGAATAATAAATTATTTTATTTATTTTTCCTGGCACACAAAAATCACTTAGGTCATCCTAAATATGCTAATAACATAAAATTAACATATACATACATTTTTTAAATGTTACTGTTTGTCCTGGTGAATACTCAAAATATAATTAGAGATACCTTTTAAAAGTATAATAATTTTGCTAATATATATCTTCTCCACGGAACTTAAAAGCATTTCCTGCTTACAATGTGCATATTGTTACGATGGTTCAGATATAAAATTTAACTATCAAACCAGGGCATACTCTCTGAAGCCATAGTCTTCATTGTAGTTGTGATTCTACAGAAAAAGTATTTATTGTGTTCTGGTTATTTTCATTTATTCACCGTGAACTGAAAGTGGAAGTGTGAATGCTTAGGTTGCATGTCTTTGTCACACTCCAGAACAATCAACTGATTTTCTCAAGCACTGTGAAAATTAATAGGAGTTGTCTAGAATTTTTATTCTTGATCTGAATAGTAGTCATTGCTCTTTTGGCTTACATGATATTCTCCAAATAAATATAGAGCTAAGGTCATTGAACCCAGAGGTCCCCGTTTTTGGCCCCAGGGACTGGTTCTGTGGAAGACAATTTTCCCACAGACCAGGGTGGGGGAGATGGTTTGGGGTGATTCAAGCACACTACACTCAAGCTCGCCCTGCTGTGCAGTCCGGCTCCTCACAGGATTGAACCAGTACTGGTCTGTGGTCTGGAGGCTGGGGATTCCTGATTTGAACTCTCCCTGATTTAGCTCTTTCTGGGTACATGTTACCCAGGGGAAAACAACCCACAATATTTTTTGTCCTTTAATTTTATTTTTATTATTCCAGGAAAAAAATAAGATTCATATTTTTAAAAACCTGTGTGTGAAATTTGGTGTTTCTGAATAAGCTTGTTTCATACCAATACTTCTAGAATTTCTAAAAACAAAAATAAGCTTCCTCTGAGACAAAAGTTTGAATTTCAATATTTCAAACTTTTGATTTTTATTAAGTTTAGGAAATTTCATTTGCATATAAATGCTCATCCTCTAGCTTTGCTGTCCTTTTAATAGTTGTGTACACTCATTTACTTATTCTTTCTCTATTCACAAACCTTTATTTCCTCATTCATAAAGTGCTAAAATGTTCCCCTCTCAGAATTCTTATGTTGAAGTCTTAATCTCCATTACCTCACAATGTGACTGCATTTAGAGATAGATGCCTTACAGGTGTAATTAAGTTAAAGTAAGGTCCTTAGGGTGGGCTCTATTCCAGTGTGGCTGGTGTCTACATAGTGAGTCGAGGAAATTTGGACACAGATACACATACAGGGAAAACAATATGAGGAAACACAGGGAGAAGATGTCCTTGTATAAGCCAGAGAAAGAGGCCTGGAACTGATCTGCCCCTCAGAAGAACCAACCCTGTTGATGCCTGATCTAAGACTTCCAGACTCCAGAAATGAGGGCAAATAATCTTCCTTTATTTAAATCACTCAGTCTGTGATATGTTGTATGGCAGCCCTAGCAAACAAATACAATCAATGAACATTCATTGAACAATCAACTACATGAAGGGCATACTACTCTAAGTTGTTGAAGGAATGAAAAGGAGACTTCAAGAGACAGGGATACCAGACATTGTTATGTAAAAATGAGATAAGGAAGAAAAAATTACTTGGTGGGAAGTGGAAAGAAAGCAACGCCTGCAGAACATCTGCAGATGGCAGCTCTCTGCACGTTGTTTGACATGGGTCCTCCGATGTAGAACACGCCAGCAAGGAAGTGCACAAGGTCCCAATAATGCCTGTGAATACAGAATATCTCTTGGCTAGTACCTCAGAGAAGTACAGGAATTCTTGCTAAACTGTATTTTCTGTTTACTTGAAGACAAAAGGAAATCTAGAGAGAGGAGGGAGGTGCTTATGTGTATTTGCTCCCTAAGGCCTGTGATTCCTGCATAGAAGCATCTTAAGTGGCTAGAAGGTCTAAGTGACCTTGAAGACTCCTGTCTCTTAAGATATGCAGGCTGTGTTTCTGAGGTGCTTTCCTTTTTCAATAATTAAATGACAATGTTTTCCTTCAGCTACAAAACAATTCCTCCATTTATTGCTGTATTTTCCCCCCAAAGGTCAACAAAATAGGCAGTTGAGGTCTTGCATCTGCTGCACAGTCTAGATTCCCTCCTGACAGATCCATTCATAGTTGATATGCAGTCTTTGCACATCTCTAGCACTTCTGACATTCTTAAGTTGTCTTATTTGATCTCCCCATAGCCCTCTAAGAAAGTTATTATTTAGTGTTTTTTATAGGTAAGATCAAGGTCAAGATCATATTTTAAGTAAACAGCAGAACCTAGATTTGAACTCAAGACTCCTACCCTGCCTCTATCCCCTTCAAGTCTAAAAAGTGGGTAGAATTCTCACCATTTTAATGAGTGTGAAGTTCTCATGGTAATATTTTACTCTAAGAGGATTCTGATATAATCTCATAGGGCAGTGGGGCTCAACTTGGTTGTGCATTAGAATCACTGGAAGGACTTTGAAAAACAGATAGATGTCTAGTATCGTCCCCAGAGATTTGATTTCATCTGGGGCAAGGTGAAGCCGGGAATCAGTATTTTTGGAAGCTCCCTAAAAATTCTAATAAGCAGCCAGAGTTGAGAACTACTGCCATTAGAAGGAGCTGTACACTGTAGGGAAGGAGAATAAAAATAGAGAATGCATTCTATGAGGATTTCAAAGCAAATAAAATCTAGTAATAGAAGTTTTATAGTTAGCTGAAGAGTTTCTACTGATTTAATAGAAATATACAAGGAAGTAGTCCTGGCTGGTGTGGCTCAGTGGACTGAGTGCTGGCCTGTGAACCAAAGAGTCGCTGGTTCAATTCCCAGCCAGGACACATGCTTGGGTTATAGGCCAGGTCTGCAGTTGGGGGCGTACGAGAGGCAACCACACATTGATATTTCTCCCTCTTCCTCCCCCCCAACCTTCTCTCTAAAAATAAATAAATAAAATATGAAATAAAAAAAGAAATATAGAAGGAAGTAAAAGATGGAAATAAACATAAATTGGACAATTTCTCTCAGAATTTTTCATTTATAAACATTACTCATTATTATCATTATTTTCAAAAAGGTATTGATATACCACTTTCTGAAAAACTGGGAAAAATATGTAGAAAATAAAAACATATATATGCATATATGTATACACACATATGTAGATATATATAGAGATATACATATATATTCCATGAATAGCTAAAGTGTATTTGCTCATATAAATTTTACTTCTTTGGCAATGATTAAAACCTCTTGCTGAGAATTCTTCATGGCTTTTTTTAAGGTCCTGCATCAAGCCGCAGTCCATCCACTGCCCAGCACTTTCTCATTGTTCCTGATCCAGACTATTAATATAATGCTTCACAGAGAACTAAATGTTTTTTTTTTTCTGCCTTTGGCTGAAAAATTGAAGTCATGGTTTCACTATTTGAAAAATCCCAAATTCGGGCTGAACATGGATTTTAGTTACTGCCATGTTTAAACATTTTTTTGATAGAAAATGCTTTATTGCCACTGATTCAAAGCCACAAACATGCTTTGAATCCAACTCAATATATTTCTTATTTGTTTCTGATTTTCTTTTTTTCCCCTTTTAATTATTATTAGAAGGTATAAATTTCCAGAAAAGGTTGGCCCTGACAAGGCTCCATTATTTGCACATGACAAGGTTTATCAAAAACAGTTGGATTTTTCTAAGAAGCCTTTTATGTTTCCTCCATAAAATATAAATAAATGAAAAGGATTAGACTGAGGAAACGGAGTATAATTCATCACCACTGTGGAACACAGTCAACCGGTTGCAGATGGATAAACCGAAGAACTCGTGATTCTGCTAGAGGCAAGCAAGCCCTCTTGCCTGGGCCAGTCACATGCCTTTAACTTTCGTACAAAAACAGGGTCTGTTTTGTGGTCTGTGATGTCATCTTAATTTATTAGCCTCCTTTTGTTTTTTAGTGTTTAGTATATACATCTAAAGCTGGTTTTGACTCTTGAAAATCTACCATATTCTAACACCAATTTGAAATTAGAGTAAAGGCTCCTCTCTCCCCTACCTTCCTCTCTCTCTCTCTTTCTCTCTCTCCATTTCCTCCTTCTCCACTCCTCTCCTTCTCACTACCCTCCCCCACAAAACAAAACAGAAAAAGAAAACATTACAAAAACATACAAAACATCATACACTACAAAGACCATGGCTCTTAGCTGCATAAAACACTGTGTTTAACAGATTTTACATTTCAAAACCAGTAACTACTAATTTTAATAAAAACACTCACTTTTATGTGTATAAATGCCATTCCCCTCTGCCCCCCAAACAAAATAAAATATTTTAGCTTCTTTAATTTAAAACATAATAAGATCACTTTGGCTCATATTTCCATCTCTCATTCTGCCGGCACTGCTCACCATGCAGCCTCCTTCTCGGGGAAATAGAAATTCATGGCTCAATTTCTCCCTAAAATCTGTCTGAACTTTCAGAAATAAGAGACTTTTCAAGTCCCATATTCTCACCCTGAACTTCCACTTCTATCTAATAATAATAGAGTGCTTTATAATATATAAATCACATTTTCTGTTTAAAAGTGACCCTCTCTGCGACCTTTTTGTCTCTGCCTGTCAGTGCATATTCTTCTAGCAATAATAAGCTCTAGCCAGGAACAAGTACGCAAAATTAGACTGATTCCGGGAACTGCCCTTATAAAGACTGGAAGGTAGCTCATTTTGAAGTTAAATAACTGAACAATTTCCCCCAAAAGTAGACATGAACTTGTGGAGTCATTTTAAAAAGAGAAGAATACTGATAGTTTTGAAAAGGAGAAAAAATTAAGTCAATAAGTGTTCTGTTTGAGAAAGCCCTGTGGAAATGATAATCCAAGTGTATTTGTACCGTTTTCTGTTCAAACTGAACCAGGACTTTTATTTTCTTTTAATTTTAGGCCACTTCTCAGAGGCACAGGAAACTAGAACTTTCGTCTGCTATCTTTTTAACCTGGAATTCTTTTGATCTCAGAATTCTTCAAATTTAAAATACTTTACTGTAATAATTCATTTTAACAGGACACATTTTATAGTGAACTGGCACTTTTTTCCTGCATATTAACATTCAGTGACAAAGCTTTAGTGCAAACACCACAGGCACACAATTTTATAAGCTTAATATTTTCCCAATAAAACAGTCCTGATTAATGGCTGTCACAACTATATCTGTTATTTAGAAAAAGAAAAGGAGATAAGACTGAGCTCTTAGAAGCTAGCCCAAAATATTTGAAACTGTCTGATAATAAATGGAGAGGCGGTTTCCCCCCTTTCAAGTAAATAATTTCATTTCAAACAACTGGTTTAAATTTTATATAAATTTTATTTCAGAGTAAATTGCAATAAAAAGCACCTTGCTTCCATTAGGTGAATTCGCATTTTAACCTATTCTACATTCAAGGTTGTGTTGTAACTGTGAGCTAATTGTTTTTACCTAAATACACACGCAGGGAGTCACAGGAGACCAAGAGTAAAGAGTCCCAGTATATAAATGACTTCCCTGCTGCTGAAAAGCTTTTGCACACTGCCATCAGCAAAGGCCTGGAGGAGGAACAATGGTCCTCCAAGATCACAGAATCATAAAATGTCAGCCCAGACACAAATCTCAGAGATCATCCACAATAGCATGCCCAGCATGTCCTTGGGGTATAGATAGATCTGCCACAGTTAGGAGGAACCTGGGTCAAGAAGCTGGAGAGGTCCAGCATGCTGTGTCTCCTCCTGGATGGTCACGTTCCACACAAAAACTTTATGGGCACTGAGATGTTTCATTTACCTGCGTTGAATCCATTGCTTCCTCCACTTATTGAATGTGAAAGCTTGGTGTATGATGAGCTCTCTCATTTTCCCTTGTACAAACACTTACTTTGCTAAGAACAGTATTGTGTAGGACCCTAATTTAAAGCTCATCATTCTGAGTATAATAAAACAAGGCTCAGGAAAATAAAACATTAGTCCCAAGATCTCCTAGGGAGCAATTCTAGAACCCCGGTCTCTAACTTTCACATGCACTTACTGGACACCTTCAAAAAAGAGACTAACTTCCATACTACCTCTTCACAAGTGAGCTCATTGCATGTGACTTGCCCGTATCCTTGTTTTGACTGGTAGAGATTTCCTCATGACAGTCATTTTATCTAGGTACCCATGAGCTATCGGCCACATAAACGATCATGGGATGGTCGAAACTTGAGCTTTTCAGTACATCCTATCCATTCACACACACAGACACATGGCTATACTCACTGATAAGATGAGTGCAATAGAAGATAAAAGACCTAAATTCATATGCTCAGCCCCTGCCTTTAATAAATATTATCCTAACATCTGGTTCACTGGCTGAGTTCCCCTGGGTATTTTCAAGTGGACCTGGCATCTCATTTTCTTTCCCTGGTAGTTATAACAGTTCGGGAAGCACAAACTGTGGATAAGGTTCTTTCTTCTTCTCTTACTCACATCTGGGTATAACTGATCTCTCTCAAATAATAGTGAGTGAGCTCACAAGTCAACCTCACTGCTCAAAGTGTTGTAGAGTACAGAGATCTGGAGATGCTAACTACTCTGGCATGGGATTTGTCTGTGAGCCAAAGTTCAAAAGGAACCATTGATGGATTAGAAGAATCCTTAATGGTGAGCAGAGAGAAGCTGCCAACAATTGTTGGGCTGTGATGCTCACCACTGTCCTGGCTGCCCCTATTAGCAACTTTCATCTGAGTCCTTTGAATGTCCACAAGAGGCCAGGTGGGAGATGGTCAGGATCTGCGGAATCTTTAGGGCTGAGTTTAAAAGGAGGACGAATTGGCTGGTGGCAGTTGAGTTACTGAGCTGTACTCTCTTGTTTGTGTCAGCAGCAAGCTATTCTTCTTTGTCTCTGTCTCAGAGACGAACTGCAGGCCCCAGGCCTATTAAAAACAGTGACGTGGAACCAACCATAAAGAACTCTGGGGAGGAAAGAGGCACGGTGCTCTTTTCCTTATGGAAGTGATTGTTGATCAAATCACCATGCTTAAACACCAAGACAAAACAACACAGATGCGGAGCACTTCTGTAAATCCTTAATCATTCGTGGTACTGCTTCTCCTCAACAGCAGCTCTAATTTCTGCAGGATGTGATCTTTTTCTTTATTATTTTCCCTTTAAGTGAAAACTCTAGTGAGTGCTTCTCAATGTATAGTTGGAATACTAACATCTTAGAGCTCTTGTTAAGAAGCAGGTTCTAATAATCCAAGGGGACTGAGCTGAGGTCTCATATCTGCCTTTTGTACAAGCTCCCAGCTGTTGGCGATGCTACTGGTTGACCACCACATTTGGGACCTGAAGGCTCCGGTATATTATAACCATGGCTGAGTTGCCACCATTGTTAGGGTTACACATTTGTAAGCCAACAATTCTGCAGCAGATTGAATTCGCAAGCAGTTGTTTTGAGTTAGCATTAAAAGCAGGGAGGGTCACTCTTCTAAAGCAGGAAGAATCTTATCGGAGATAATTGAATGAAACGAGAACACTTCAGTTCAATCATTTCCTTTCATTTATCATCTTAGCTCATGAGCTTCTAAATGTTTCCACTGAAAATGAATGATAAAAAGAACACCATCCCAGGCAGGTTTTAAGTGCCACTTGCCTGAACTTTTGTTCTCCCCTAGAAATTAATAGACATTCTACCCCAAGAGCAACTCCGAACTCGATTTTTTTTGTCAACTTCACCTCTGTCAGAGAGGGCCAAATATCAGGAGGGAAACGAGGTCGACATTTCAATGCATTTTGTAGTTTTGAAATTTGAACCGTTTTTTTTTCACTTTAGGCAATATAAAGGTTAAGCCCTGCATTTGAAAACTACAGTTTAACCGTTATTACTTGTTCTATCTGGCCATCCTTTAAATGTATTCCAAGGGGCTCACTCAGTCTCTTCATTGTGAACAACTAAACAGTTTTCAGAAACCAAATAGTGCACATGGATGATTAAGCCATTGAATTAGCCTGATGTTTTTTAACTTTTGTGACAAAGAATAGGAACGGTGATGGAACGTCTCAGAACTTCTAAGGATTAGTGGTAAATATGGCCGTAGTCATCGACAAGAAGCAGCATAAGACCCAAGGCCTTCTTCGTGTGTGCCAGTGCCAGATAAATGACCCGAATCTGAGATAACTTCTAAGGCCTGCTTTTATAAGGTTTCTGATTATCTTATGTGGGATCAGTTTTTCCTTCCCACTCTTAAAGTAATATTTCTAAGTCGGGTTGGTGTGTCCATTACTGCCTCTTTTACTAGATTATACGCTGCTCCAGTCTTGAAATTCTTCCTCTTCATCCCGGCATCTCTCAGAGAACCTAGCACAGAATCTTACGTAAAGAAAGGGCCTTAGTATGGTGATTACCAGAGAGAAAGGGGAGTCGGGGGAGGTAGAAGAGGGTAATGGGTGGGTAAATGGTGATGGAAGGAGACTTGACTTGGGGTAGGGAACACACAGTACAACATACAGATGATGTGTTATAGAACTGTACACCTGAAACCTACATAATTTTATTAACCAATGTCAACCCAATAAATTTAATAAAAAAGAAAAAAAAGAAAGAGACTCAAAATGTTTATTAAAATGAAGTTGACCCCAAAAGCTGTTTTAAACATAATCTTTCTGATTTGGTATAGGGAGAAATGACTTTGAGTTCAACTAAATATAAAGCCTGATAAATCTAAAACAATATTCTCTGCATAAAATTCTCTTTCTTCTCTATTTTGGAAGGATCTTGGGGAAAATTTTAGCCAGAAAGAACAGTCCCCAAGCTGACCCAAAGTGATTGAAAAACCATTAAAGAGGAGAACAGTGGAAATTCAGGATGAGGCTCTCCCTGGAAAGGGGAATTGCAGCAATGGGTATTACAACTTACTTGGGGCCCTTGAATACTTAAAACTAGGCCCATGGAGTTTTCAAAAGCTACACTGACAACAACTTCTATGCATGCAATTAGAAGCTGTGATGGCTTGATTTTTATTTTCATTAGCATCTTTATTAAAATATTAGATGTAATTATATACTGAGGAAAGGATAATAGTGGTCCAAATACAGAATTCTTACCCTTACCAAGGTGAGCTTTGTTTTAAAAATCAAATTTTGTTCAAACACAAAATTGCATGGTGAATATTGGGTTTCAAAGACTAAAATTTGTTTATCTTGATGGAAATATAATATTAATCACATAAGCGCATTTTAAGCAGAAATGTTTGTGTGATTCCTTACCTCATCTCTATTCTAGTCTGCTTCTGCAAAAAACAAGTCCCCAAGTGACCCCTAACTTTGATTATCTCCTTAAGCCTCTTCCCTCCTCCCTCTTTCCTTCTTCCTTGGGATACTCCTGCCATAATCTCCTTTATATTTCAGGAAAGACCTCTTGATGGGACATGAAGTCTATATGAGATTACTTTACAATGAAACCTTCCTAGGAGTCCCATTGTAGAAACATAAATTGTAATGATATTTAAGAGATATGTTGGTAACAGTGATAATTAAGAGACTGAGAAGCACCAAATGCTATCAATTGACTATTATTCTGAGCATTTAAAAATGCATTGTGATGTGTGTGTTTGTACTTGAAGAATACTGCTTGGAGATGGGGCTGATGTTTGTTGGTAGATTCGTTGCAGTTCCTCCTAACACACACTGACCACCGACAGAACCCAACAGTTCAAATAATGTGCTGCTTGCATGTTTATGCTGGATTCCAGTTCGTCGTGAGTCTGGGGACTGGAGGACACAGTTGCTCAGTCTCTCAAGCTCTCTCTTCTTTCTCCCCTAATGCTACTGAGAGTTCAAGGGAGGGTTATTCTGCCATATTCATACAGAGTGGGTCGAAAGTAGGTTTAAAGTCATTTGTATGGAAAATAACACAATAATTAATAAATAATAATACAAGAATAAACTCTGCTTCACACAATCACAACTGTAAACCACTTTTGTCTTGCCCTATATAACTTCTTGAATTCACTATTAAAAGGGGGCATTTGCCTTAATAGAATTTTGTTATTCTTTGGAATAAGGAAACATTTGTCTTTAATTTTCCTCATAATTTTTCATAGTTGGGGTGTGTGACATGACTAGAGAAGCAAAGTGGCAGGGACACTTCAAATGTCCTAAACAAACACGTCTCTAAGTAATCCACAGGTTAGATATCCATAAGGAAACTTCTGGGTAAGGTATTACCTCAGAGCTACAAACTCTTACCTTCTAAAGCTGTAAAACAAATTAAAGACTAAGCCTAATCTCTCAAGATGTTACAACAAGTTTATGTCCTAAGAATTGATTTTATTTCTGCACTGGGTCATTAATGTAGCCTCATTTTACCCACTGAGATAGTTCCTCAGTAAGAACTGCTTTAATGATATCATCATTAACTTGGTTTTCATTTAATATTTTCAATATGTCAATTTTTATGCAGTGAAGGTTATGTTTAGAAACTTGTTAGTATCAGAATACACTGATGTTCTTTTTTGGACAAACCTTGTGGTAGATTTCTTTTCACATTACTCTTTTTACCTTACCTTTTCCCTCTCAGTCTTGGAGAGAATAAACAGCTGTCATTTATACAAATTTGTGATATCGAGGTTTATGAAACATGCCTTATAAATACACTGATTGAAACGTCTTTGAGAAGCAATAAAGCTTTGCTCCGAGTCTTGAGTCTGAACCAAGACCAGGATGATTTACAGCCGACCTCAGCTGAAAGCCACGGCAGTGTTGCTGGCTCTCTGGTTTAAGACATTTGTACAGCTCATATTCATATTCAGAGCTGAGTAACAAAGCTTGTTAAGGTCCTTACATGTAGAAGTTGTGCTGAATAACTTATTTAAGCCACTGCCATATTTATTGCACCACTGAAAACCTGGCATTTGTAAATATTTCTTATTTTTATGGGGTGATTATAGGGTGCTATGCCTTACACAAAATTCTCTTACAAGATTTTTCTATTCATTGGCTAATACGTAAAGTATTTGGCATCCTTATTTTTTCTTTTAGAATTCAAAAGATCAAAATAAAATAAAAATAAATAAGGCGCACAAGGACATTTCCAAACTAATAATAGACTCAAAATAAAAGCTGCTGAGCTCTGTTAATATCAAAGTTGATGAAATTCTCTGAAAACTGGTGGGAATACTCATCTCTCTCAATCGAAAAGGCACATTCACCAAACAGTTTGAATGGAGCTGATTTAAAATTCAGTCAAAACATGAAAGGTTACATACTAACCACTGTGAAGTGCTGCCTGGGATTTCAATAACTAGAAACACAACCTAAGTCTTGACCGCATCTCAGAGGCAAAATTTCTAAGGTCATGGTCTTCACACTGAAGGAGGACACCTAAATAACCAGCATTCATAAAGCATCTAGCAAGTTAAAGTGTTTTATGGTACCAGACAAGAACAGATTGGTTCAAAATGGATCTATAACATCGCATTCCTTTGTAAAAACATTTTATCTGTTTATTTCTTCAAAATATTATTTCCTTTTGAGATAATAGTCATAGACTATGTCTTTCTTACAGTTTTTATATTTCAAAATTATGTATTTATTTTTCATTCATTTAATTGTTCATATATATGCTATACTTATTTATGTCTATACTGTATTGACTGCTCACGTGTGTACAGAGGATCACAGGGTGACCAGGGAGGGGAGAAACTGAGGAGATCTTTAGTTTTCCTCCTGTTCTCCGATGTTCCTGCCGTGCTTCCTGATCAACCCAGCCAGCTGGAAGCCAGAGGGCAGGGATGGCCCACTGCAGCACTCAGGGATATTCGTTCCCCAAGGTCTGAAGCAGAGTGGGGAAGAGTGAAGAATGGATCTGGAGAACAAACACTGTGTAGTATAATTGGATGAAAGGTAATAGTTTCTACCCAAAACAGAGAAATCCACAGGGGAAAGGGCAGACCAGTAGCTGCCAGAGGCAGGGGGCTGGGGCAGTGGGCAATGGTTGCTGAATGGAATTTCCTTTGGGGGTTAATACAAAGGCTCTGGAACTGGACAGCAGTTTCTTTCGGTGATGGTTGATCATCATCGTGTAAGTTGAAATAATAAAAATGGTGAATTTTATGGGTTTTACCACACATTTAAAAAATAATTCCTATAGGAAAATATGAAATAAAAAGAGGTTTGTTCTTCCACCTCAGATGTAAGAGACAATTACATATGGCATTTGTTTCGAAAATTAAAAATCAAGATCGTTTGTTTTAAGTAGGACAAGTAGATCCAGGTAATGAAGGGCCAGTGAAATGGATACAAAACCAAGGGTAATCCCATTGACCTGAATAAAAACCTTTGTAAATTCGTGCATCTTTACAGAAAGTTCATGTGTACCTTTCATCCTTAGAAGTTTAGCTTTAAAAGAGAGCAATTCTTCGTAATATGTACCTTCTCTACCAATTTTCATTGGTGGAAAAACAGTCATTTCAATGATGTATTCTTAGAGGCTTTAGAATTCAGTAGCTGCCTTTACTGTAGGAATAGAGAGATTAAAAATACTTGGAAACTAAGCTCCAATGTACGTGAACTCAATTGTGGTTTAAAGCAACTAAATAAAAGTACCTAAGTATAAGACTTTTTACGGCTCACATGAGGAAATGATTCCAAACCACTGTTTTCTCTAACAAGGCATTCTTTCAGTGTATTTTGGAAACAATTCTATAAATGTCAGTATGTTTTATGCTAATTCTTCATATACAATGCATTAATTTTATAGGGACTTAAATCACTAGGTTTTATTATTCCTTTTACATGGTGCGCTTCTTTGAGAAGAAACATGACTCCTTGATTTATCTTTATACAATGCTTTAATTGTTGAATGGTATGGGGTTTGCAATAATGGGTCAGATTCTTTCAGAATCTAGTTTCCTGATAAGTTTTATAAAGGTGCCAAAACTCAGACCCCCATCTGAGTCTGTGTGCCTTAATTAGATTAATAGTGTTTTCTTGATTAGGAGATGGTTTTAAATAACTTTAAGGTCCTTTCCTTGGCTAACATTTTTAAATGTTTAAACACAAACACAATTTTATTACTTTTTTGTATTTTTAAAAATTATTTTACTATTGTTCAATTACAGTTGTCTGCATTTACCCCTCCTCACACACACACACCCTAGCCATCCGCACCTCCCTCCCTTAAATTCTGAATCAGTATAATACTCCTATAGGCTGAGCAAGCGTTTCCCTTGTCTTTTAGATGTGGAACTAAGGCTTAGAAAGGTGATGGAACTTGCTCAAAACGAAGCCAGGATTTAAGGCCAGTTCTTCTGATTCTAAAATAACAAAACCACATCATCAAATCTAAAATTGTATTCCATGCAGAGGAATCAACTTTCTTTGCCTGCATTGCAGGGGAGGTAAGATTATCATATCAAAAAGTTTTCTTTTAAGCTTTGGACTCTGGCTCAAAAGATTAGTTTCATCTAATTTATTGCACTAGATTAAAGGAGACTAATAAATGTGGATGTAGTTTTGCCAGCCTGTCTCTTTCTGATGAGCAAAGATTGACTTCAGTGGATTACAAAAGTTACTATCTTCTAACCGTATTTACATTAACATGATTTACTGTTTGGTGATCACCACGAAAAATTAACTGGTGCTTGAATTTTAATAGACGAACTCCGACTGCTGGACCACTCTCCTTTTTACAAAGTGTACATTTTGTTTTCATTTAAATATACATTGTGAACATTTTCTTTGGACAATATGGAGTCTACTGACATACTTTATGATCATATATGTTTTATATTGTTTCATTGCAAAAATGTGCTGTAATTTTTTTAACTGATTAGTCTTGTTGGTCCTTTTGGTTATTATTATTTTTCTTTTTTCAGAGAAATAAATTATCAAAACCTTTATATAGTTTAGATAACTTTCTTAGGCTATAACACTGCAAAGAAAATGACTGGTAAAAAAGTTTGTATGTTTTTTTAAGACTCTTGAAAAAAATTTGCCAAATTCTTTCCAGAAGTGCTATGGAAATTGCACTCTGAAATACAATGCCTAAGATTTCCTATTTTTCAATCTCCTTGCCAATATTTTCAAATTTTTAATCTATGCCAGTTTGAGAGTTGAAGATTGTTTCTTTTTACTGGCATATTTGTGAGTGATCAGGACAATAAACATTTTCCCTGTGTGTACATTTTACTTGGCTTTGTATATACTTATTGGTTGTCTTTGAGACACAAATCCCTTTTCATTTTCTATGTGAATAGATTTAGTTTTATGTTTGGAAACGTCCTCCATATTTTAGTATTAGATAAATATTAATCCACATTTTCTTTTAGTTGTATGATTTTATTTTGATGTACATATAATTTTCATACAGCTGGAATACATCTTGGTGTGTAATACAAAAGAAAACTAAAAAAATACATGTATCCCATAGCTTCCAGGGACATTTAACTATGTACCTGTATTATCTGAAATTATATCTATATGGGATATATGAGCCATTTGTGAAAACAATGGATCAGAAAGCTAACTGAAAAAAGCCATAAACAAAACAGAAACTATGGTGAATATTTGTCTAATATTGGTTCAAGCATGGATTTTATAAACATGAGAGCAGTAAAAGAAGTCATAGAGAAAAAGTGGATTTGTTTGATTACAAAAAGTTTTAAACAGTGTATACCAAAAAAGTGGAAGGAAATACAGAAATAACAAAAAGTGAATAAATAAGCTGGAAACACAATCAGAAAATATTTGCAAAATATACAACAGAGAAAATGTTGCTGTCTTGTAAGGGAATGCATTCATACAAACAATTTAAAAAATTCTAATTAAATGGAGAAATGAACAAATTAGAATGTCAGCAGTGAGTTTTCTCTGGATCCTGGCCAATTTTCTTTTGTGACATTTCTGTATTTTCTAGTCATTATCTGTTAGCATGCATTGTTTTGATATTCTGAAAAAAAATAAACTTTTTAAATAAGGATTTTTAAGAGAGAGTAGAAATATAAATTAGTATATAAATAGGAAATCACAGAAACAGGACTTATCGAGCAAAGTACTTACAGAGATAAAATTAGTTCACCTGCACTAACTGGAAAAGCATGAAATCATGTACTAAATCTACCAAGTATGGTTTTAAAATATGGTTTTATTTTAAAATATTTTAAAATAAAATCTCTACATGAACGATAAGGCAGGTTTACAAAAAGAAATGGCATCCCAATTGATGTCACTTTCATCTCTCTCTCTTCTCTTTCTCTCCCCGCCCCACCGCACTGCCACGCTCCAACAGAGTGCGACACAGTTTACTAAAGCAGTTTAACAGAGCTGAAAGGCTAGTGCTGGAAGATGAGAAAAAGACATGTATATATCTCATCTGAGTCTCCTAACAAGCCTAAAAATGTGGTTAGGCAATAATCAATATTATCTAATTTTGCAGGTGTGGATTCAGCCTCAGCACCTTGACCTAGAGGTGTTTTGATAAAAGCAGTCCAGGAACCACCAATTAATTTAGAATCTTGGGATGCAGCCCAGGTAATTCATGTGTCTTAAAAGTGTCTCATATGATTTGAAGGTACAGTCAGGATTAGAAGAAAAAAGCAAAATTTTGAAGCACATTTTTTTGACAAAATCTTGGGCTAATTTTACTACTTCTGCCAATGAGAGATATGTTATATAAACATACAACTCTTAAAGCATAGAGTTTTCTATAGGTGTCTGGGATTTGGAACCTTTAAGATATTTTCCCATGCCTATAGTGGTACAGATTTAAGAGCTTATGTTTCTTGTTATCACAAATATTCTTGGGAAAATGTCTATTAGTCTGCAAGGCTAATAAAGAGATAAGTCTATACTTTACTCATCAGATATAAAAAATTATCAAAAATTTTCTTTGTAGCCTTTCTGTTCAGATTTCAATAATAAAAACATTGACAAATTTGAGATTTAAAAGAAATAAAAGTCTCTTCCAAAGTTAATTTAAATGTGTTGCTTTAATATACTTTGTGTATTCCACCCTCAATTTGAAGACATTTATTATTTTAGGACAAAAATATTTGATATATTGTTTAGTATATTTCCTTAGGTTTAAATGTGAAAAACTGTCAATTGCTATCAGATGTTAATTTTTCAAAGTGTGTGAATAAGTTAATGATCATGTTTCATAATTAATATACTAAATTATACATTGAAGCAAGTTTCTTCTTTATACATTTATTGGGCAAATAATAGTAATATTCACATCATTTTAACATGTCTTGCCTGGCTAAATTAATTAAACCCATTTCCAAGTCATTTGGAAGCTTTTTCTGGAAGAGTTAATGTTGGGCCATGATGCTTCTCACCTTAAATGTTCTATAGTTCCAATTAATTAGTCTTGCAGTGTAGGACCATAGAATTCTTTATAGATGCTTGGAAGACATTCATTTAATCAGCAAATAATAAAGATGTGACTGACATCTTATTTAAGTCATTGAAAATATTTATATGGACTTGAACTTGAAATGGAAGTGAATATTATAAAATAGAAAGATGAGTCAAAGTAAAATAGATAACAGATTTGCTGAAAATGCATTCTCGGTTCAAAAGTTTAAAAATACCAAATTTATATAGTGTCAAAGATATTCTCTTCTTTTTTCTATTAAAAAGTCTCATATCTGAATTTGAATCATTATGATATTAACAAATTGAGAAAGAGTTCATATCAGAAAAAGGCAATTTTGATGAATGAAGAATAGCTGGGTTCTGAGGATAGCAAGAGCTAAATTCAAATCTGGGTCAGACATTTGACAGATGAGTAAATTTTAAGCAAGTTTCTTAAAGGCTCTTGACTTTAGATTCTTAGGTGCCAAATGTAGACAACAACACCTACATTTTATATTTCATGAGGATTACAAGAAATGAAAAATATAGAGCAGCAGACACATGGCTCAGAACACAGAGTTTCTTTTTTTCTTTGATGTCACAAAATCCTACAGATCTTAGGTTGGATCTGATTAGGGTCACATATCACCTTGCATTATATGTGACTTATTTCCCATATTTTATAAATATGTTGAGAGCAGGGGACACGTTTTAAGACATCTTTTAGTGTATATGAAGATGGTAAACCATATTGAACAAATAAAGAGATGAATACATTTTTCAATAGTTATATATATGTATTAAAAATATTTTCTTTGTATAGTTTTATTAGGGACAAAGCAGTGAAAATAATTCTTAAATTACAGTAAAACACTGAGCTTATAAGGGAACTATAATACAAATTTTGATTTCAAACAAGAGACTTTTCTTCATCTCTACAGTCTCAGATTTTTAGCTTTGGACAGTGACTGCCTTTGACCCAGTGAACCTAGAGTAGGCTGCAGGAGACACGTAGTTTAATTGTTGCTTCCAGGGGACAGGTGTCATGCTGTTGTGACAGATTGCAATGTGAGCCCAGTTTCTTCCTTTTCCCCTACCGGTAACCTGTGCCATAAAACTTCGCAGTGCCTTCTTGCAGTGGATGGGATTATGTGCCATTCTATCACCAGGGCCAACCACATGACTTGCTTTGACCAATAGGATACTAACAGGATGCAAATAAAGGTTTGAAATGCACGTATGGTCAGGCTTATTCTTTTGTGCCTCTGACATTGCCTTGACAACAGGCCAGGGCTAACTTGTGGAAGGATGAGAGATGGGTGGGGCAAAAGTAGGTTTACTGTTGTGAGTACATGAAATACAGAATTTATTCTTGTTACTTATTAATTATTGTATTATTTATTTATATTACAAATGTAAATCTACTTTTGCCAACTCCTGTGTCTGGAGCAGAATATCCCCAGTTGTTCCAATTGACAATCAACTGATACCCAGACATCTGAGAAATCCCAGCTAGATCAGCACAGCCACCTACCCAAACTTCAGCTTTTCCCAGACACAAGAACACAAATTTATTGTTGTACACCACTGATATTTTAAGGCTGGCTTAAATATGATATTTTTATATGGCATGTGATATTTTATTATATGGCATTATTATGGCAATAGGTAATTGTGACAGCTATCCTTAGAAATAATGTTTGTAAAATGTTAAAAAAGATGGTGTGACCTGAACAAACATGTCAGCTAGCTGTGTGTGTGTTTTTTTTATAAAAGCTTATAAAGTAAGCATAATAATGCCAGATTTTAATTTATAGTTGTTTCAATAGAGGTTTTGAAAGGTGACACCTGGGATGAACATCCATTGGATGTTCAAGGTTAATCATCTACACCTGGCGTCAGAGCAAGATGCTCCCCAGTGCCCAGATAATCTCACAGTAGTAAGACGAGCCTTTGTGTAAGAACTAAATAAATATTTTCAAAGGATTAAATCACATGCAGTTAAGTTTTTGGTCATGAAACTGTTGAACAGATATTGATGCTTGAGGCATTTTTCTTTCATATGGCTTTCATAGCGTTAAGTCACATTTTCTAAAAATAGTAAGCTATCCATCCATAAATGTTCACCTTCTCTCATTACGTTAAATCCCCCCATTCCCCACAAACTCCAAGTCCTGACCACTCGCCTGGACACCAGACAAATGTATTTAATTGCCTGCTAGACATTTCCAACTGGAGGTCTGTCAGGCACCTCCTACTCAACATATCCAAAGAGAAATCCACTATTTTTCACCGAAAACTGACATTTGGATTTCCTGCCTCTCTGAGTGTCTCCACCCATCACCACGCCAAGACTTGAGAGTCATTCTTCATCCTTTCTTTCTGTCTGCTCCCTTATAACTTCCAAACCTTATAATGACTAAGGTGGTCCACACACTTACAAAAACTATTCATCACAATTTGCTCGGCCAGTGGGAGCCCTGCTATTTGTATTTTAGTAATCCATATTGATCACTGAAATTTCAAAGCCATTCATTTTTCACAATAATCTGGTTGGAATTACAATGTAGTCCCAGAGTAGGAAAATGTGCCTATTTTTAAACAATAATGTCAAAGCATTATTTGTTTTAATGTTCCTACCTCCGTGTCGGGTTTTGAGAACAGCCTTGCAGAGAACCCCAAGAAAGCAAGATTTCCCATCTTCTCTGCCTCAAAACTAATCAATTCTTCCAAAAAAAACATTTTTTTTTTCAAGGCAAGGGTTAAAGGGGGGAGGGGTGTGAAAAGTTAAAAGACACCTACAGTTGTCTGGCCTGAGATTTTTGAAGAAATTGGGAATGCCTAAATGTTCCATGCTTTTCAGTGGCCTGGTGCCTGAATTTAAACAGAACTTCAATACAAGTCATACAGAAAAAATAAATAGAGTGGAATCTAAGGAGCTCAGCAATTATGTAGAAATGTTTATCTAAGGAGAAAAAAACTAAACATCAATTTTAAATCCCTTTTTATTATAAAATATAAAGGGACTGAAAGTTTATCTCTAGATTTCACCGGGCAAATGAAATGCATGTGTGTTAAATATACACTGATTTTTCTCAAATAATGAATCTGCCATGTAGTTTATTCAGCTCTGCTCTTGGTGTGAAGTTCTGAGTGTGTGACATGGGAAGCCTTACAGAATAGAGGGAGCTGC
This sequence comes from Tonatia bakeri, assembly GCA_004024845.1. Lineage (NCBI taxonomy): Eukaryota > Metazoa > Chordata > Mammalia > Chiroptera > Phyllostomidae > Tonatia > Tonatia bakeri. Next base: position 13,080 of record PVIA01007126.1, on the reverse strand, counting down.
ACGTACTTGACAGTGACACACCTTCTTCAAAAGAGGTGCCCCTCTGCGGGTATGGAAGACTTGAGGCATCAACTGATGGAACTAACTTTTTAGTGGACGTGTTTCGCTTTGGGGTTAGAGTGAACACCAAGCATTCAAGCGGGAACCTCCTCATCTGTTGTAACCAGTGTGTGTGTGTGTGCGCGAGTGTGTCGGGGTGTTGCATTGTGAACGTCTCGTTCATTATTGGCATGTGGAGAGAGGAATACAATCTTAGTCCGCACACTAATAATAAAAAGTTGGTACACTTCCAACCATGTTGTTTTGTCTTAGGCAAAACTCAGAGGATTCAGTGTAGAAACAGCCAACACCTTGTAGGGTCACAGAACAGTAACAGGAACTGGTTCCCCAGTAAGAAGTGATTTGAAGCAGCCGGTATTTGGGCAGCAAATGCTACAAGAAGTAAGCGTGAGATCCCTATTCTAAAGCACCATGTGCATTCCTAAAAATCCCAGTCGTTTCTCACTGCAGTGTTGGTTGGTCCTGATCAAAACGAGAAAAATCTCCAAGTACAATATCAGAACCACGTGAGGGCACTAGGAATCCATTCACCAAGCTTGGATAACACGGGGAGACCAAGGGTGCAGGTAAGATCTGAATAAAAGGATCACTAGGGAGAGTTTAAAAAATTCTTCAGTGAGACAATGGAAAGTAAACATCAAAACAGGACTGCTACAATAAACATACTTTAATGAATACATCTGTGAGTAACTAAAAAGTGCCTCACAAAATTGTGAGAATTGTTAATATTCAGTATAGAATATATAAATAACTTACTATAGTGCTTGGTAAATAGCAAATGTTCAGTTAATGGTAAATATTAAATATACAGTTCTTATTTCAACATGGAAAATCATTGATTTTCAACATACCCTTCAGTTGCTTAATAAAACCTTGAGTTTAATATGAGTTTTTTGGGGGGTAAATTAAGGTGGCATATATGAGTTATTTTTTGCTGCATAGCAAATTGTCCTAAACTTAGTGACTTAAAACAATACTTATTATCTCTTAGTTTCTGTGGGTCAGTGATCTTTACACAGCTTAACTGGGGTCCCTGGCTCAGGGTCTGTCATAAGACTGTCATCAAGGTGGTGGCATGGATTGTAGCCATCTTGTCTTAGTTTGGGCTCTTCTAACAAACTACCATAAACTGAGACATTTATAAACAACAAAAATTTGTTTTTCTCAGATCTGGAGGCTGTAAGTCCAAGATCACATATCAGCATGATCCGGTTCCGATGAGCCCCTCCGGGCTGCAGGCAACTGATTTCTCCTGGTGTCCTCACACATGGCAGAAAGAGTGAGACAGTCTCTGGGGTCTAACCTTGGGAAGGCACTCATCCCATTCATGAGAGTGCTACATCATGACTTCATTACTTCCCAAAGCCTTGTCTCCTGATACCATCAGACCAGGCACGAGGATGTCAACATACAAATTGTAGGAGAACACAGTCAGTCCACAACCCAGCTTGAGGCCCAGCTGGGGAAAAGCCCACCTCCGAGCTGACTCATGCAGTTGTTGGCAGGACTCAATTCATTGCTGGGTGGTAGGACGAAGCAACTGTTTCACACTGGATGTCGGCCAGAGGCTGCCCTCCATTCCTTGTCATGCAGCTTCTCCATAGGGTGCTCACAGCATGAGAGATCACTTCACCAAAGCAAGCAAGCAAGCAAGCAAGCAAGGACTGCTGGGCAGAAAGCAGGCCAGCAAGATGGGAGTTACAGTGGTGTTGACCTGTTTGATGTAAGCAAGTTACTTACAGAGCTACACTGTTATACTCCAGAGTGTGGGCTCTGGAGTAGATCCTGTGATTTCCCCATAAGTAAAAACGTGAGTGATTTCAATGCATATGTCAGATTGTTTTTGTGAGAATTAATTGGACTCATACACATAAATCACTTAGAAGACTTCTAGGGAATAATTAATAATAATAATAATAATAATAATAATAATAATAATGGTACTTAGTTATTGAGAGGATTAAATGAGATAACGAACGAAAGTTCTTAGCACAAGGCCTGACTGGCAAACATGCAACACAGGGTGTCTACCACCATCATTGTCTTCCTCCCCACCCCTGGAGAGCGGAGGCTCCTCCAGCTGTAGATACTGATACCCCTTTCTCTTTTCCCCCAGGTTTCTGTAAGGAGGGTTAAGAGATCTACAGACGGCCAGAAGCACAGCCCAATAGGTCCCCGATGTTCATGGCAGTTAGTTTGTCTCACCATGGCTCTCTGACTCGAAGCATTTCCATGCCACCCGTCCAAGTGCTAATGAGAACGTTGGGCAGACGGGCAGCTTCACACAGCGGGTAGAGTAACGGAGTGCACAGGCCGTCAGAAAGATTGGAGGGACTCTGGCATCAGGCGTAAACGTTATGCCGGCTAGGATCTCTAGCACACTTGGGCTTCAGTGAGGGGAGGCGGCCCTCGGAGTGCGGAGCAGTGGGACTTGTCTGTAAAGGCCTGGGATGAATGGGGCCACTCTCCACAGCTTTCCTTAGGAACACAAGTTTCAGTGCGCTCCTGCGGAGGTCCCACTGGGGAATGCTGCTGCTGAGCAGTCTGGATGGAAGCAGAACGGTGGCATTTTTAGAGAGAAGAAACAAACTTGCTCTGTTTCTTATACCCAAATGCTAGAATAAATACTAGAATCTGGGGTCCTTTTAAAGTTATTTCAAAGCTGCAGAAAGAAACACAATAAAAGTTGAATAAGGACTTATGTTATAGAGTCGCCCATATAAGTTGACCGACTGGTAAAGTAAGTGTGGACATTGTAATATTGGCCACGGACAGTGTTCGTCTAGAGAATTCCCTGTGCTAGGGAACTAAGCCTCTTGATGAAGTGGGACACACTGGGCATTTCATATGTTTTTTTACAACCAACACAGAGGTCTGACAATGGAAGATCCTGTATTGGGTTCCAAGGGAACACATATTTTCTGGTTTCTTTTAACTCACAGCAGTGCCTTTTCTTGTATCTCCCCACTCTCAGGGCACCCTCATAAACTCACTGGCAGCCTTTGGTTTTAGTGACCTGGCATCGTCGGCAACAAAGACAGAGGAGGACTGAGTGACAGCCGACCAGCCACAAAGAAAACTTTTACATGTGACCTGATAAACAAATTTGGATAAAGAAAAATACCCCATAAAGGGAAGCTCTTTGGGGAAAAATATACATGTATGCATGTACAATTATAACTATATAAATACCTGTAGAGATATAGAACTGCCTCCAAGAGAATAATAATATACTATATATATATATATAATTTTGCTTTTAAGACTAAAAGACAATGAGGTATGACATCATAACAGCATAAACAAAAGGTAGTCCACAACTACATTGTTTTTCATTTATTAATTTTAGAGAGAGAGGGAGGGGCAGAGAAGAGAGAGGGAGAAACATTGTTTTGTCCCACTTATTGCCCATGCCATTTCTCCTTTATTGTGTGGTATCTTATTACAACAGGTATCTTGAGTGATTTCCAGAGGTTCCTATGGCCAGTACCTCCAACAATGGTATGGTGGTCATTGGCTGATTTTGTGTTTGCCTTTCAAATAATTCCTCGTCTTTTGTCAATAGCATGCTTATTTCTATTTGGGTAAATCCTTCTCCACCAGAAAGGGGTTGCCTGTTGGAGCTCTTAAGTGCCCTGCGTTCCGCATGGAAAGGAGACAGGAGGGCTGCTGGCCCAGTGTGGACCTGTAGAATGCTTCTTCCTGGAACTGGAATTAAGAGCAAAGTGAGACCAAGTTCAAAAATAATGGGAGCCCAACCAGGCTGTCAGGCAGTTCCTGCTGCCTTGGATCCTGTGCTTGCTTCCCAATGTGTTCTTGGGGCTGCCCTGTGACCCATTTTTTCCTCTTAATTTCCCTTTTGGCTTAGGTCAGACAGATCCAGTTTCTCCTATTTTCAATCAAAGAGTGCCCACTGCAACAGTAAATCTAGTCCGGGTAGAAGATCAAAGAGCTGTGAGCAGGAAGCCATCCCATACTTGCAGCTCCAGCCCCAGCGCCGTTCTGCTCTGGAGCTAAGGGAGGAAGGGGTGGCTCACTCAGAGGGAGTACACAAAAGGGGTGTTTAATAAAGTTCTGCAACAGTGGTTTAGGGGTGGTGGCTGATCTCTCCCCAACCTGCTTAATAAAGAGAAGTATTTATAGAAAAAGTTGGATTTGAGCAGAGTTTGGAATGAAGTGGTAAAAGAGAATTGAGAGATGATAAGAAGTGGCTTTTCAAGTACAGGGTTGTATGAAGTTTCCGTCAGATACATACTTTTACCAGGTACAGACAGAGGTCACTAAAATTTAACCGTGTCTAATGATTGTTAACCTGGCCTGGGTTCAAACCAGATCTTCAGTTGCTTCATAATGAAATATTTTACATGTTTGCATTTATTATAAGCCATTGGCTTTTTAAGAAATATTTTCTCCTCAAAAATGGTATGGTTCTTCAATGACTTCAGTCTTTTCTCTAATGAATTATATCAACCCTGACCTATGAGACAATGCATTCTTCTAAGTTGACACTCAGTCTTATGGAGTGGTTATTCTTACAATCCCTTGAAACAAGAGACCACAGCTCCTATGGGCATTCATTCCGATGCTGAGAACTGCCACCATCACTGAGGACCTGGTATTAGCCAACTCCAATGGCTCACCCCCAATCACCAGCATGGCCCCACAACCTCAGGGGACCAGTCCCTTGCTAGGAGAAGGTAGGGAACTGCAGGGAGTCCTTTCCTTCAAGAACAACAACGTGTGCTTCTTAGAAAGTCAGGCCTCTGCGTACCTCCACGTCTGAGCAATCGCTGGCCTTTTGTCACCACAGCTAGTTGTACCCTCTGGAACCAGGCCCTCTACCAATGACCTGACAGACGTGGGAGTGGTCTCAGGTTCACCCTCAGAGGTCCCACGAGCAGCTGGTCTCAGGGAGGGGTGAAATGGTCATGTGAACTCAGTTTTGTGCCAGTCTGGAATTTTCGTTGTGGAATGTTTCATTTGGAACCACTGAATGAGTACATGGCGCTATCTCGTCTATAGCAAATACACGGACTTGGAGACCGAGAGATGGAGTTGAGAGTGAGGGTACCACGAAGCCCTTCAGGTGAAGGAACGGAAAATGGAGTCATGGATCAGGCTGGGCTAATGGGTCCCCAAGTAGCGATGCCAGATTGTGCAAATGGAACATAGAGGCTGTGTATCTATGGGACACATTGGACCTACTGATACTAAAATTTTATTCATTGTTTGTCTGAAATTCTGATTTAACTGGGAAGCCTGTGTTTTATTGGCCAACCCTGTCCCCGAGACAGGAGCTATAAGGAAGGACACACTAGTTCTGTAGAAGCCAGACTGAAGTCAAGCAATTCAGACAGGACCAAGGCTCCTTGGGGCAAAAAGTCCTCTTCGTCAGACATGGTGAGGGGCTAAAGCAATTTGGGTTCCTAGAAATATGTCCCGTAAAAATGATACTCAATATTGCCACTCTAATATCTTGGTCAGTAATTTTGGCCTATTTTCCATAGTTTACCCCCACCTGCATCCTTCTCATTGCAGATGGAGCCTGCTAAGGGTATGCTGAAGGATGCTGTTGGATTCAAGGAGCTCTTGGAGAATTCTCTCCTGTCTGTTCCCACCACAGATATTATTATTCCATGCTTTCATAAACTCTTTACTAGTTGGATCCTACCTCCTGAGGAAGGGATAAAATAGTTGGTCCCAATCAAAGTACTCCGGGGATGGGAAAGAGAAGACAGAAAGGGTGGCGATGATCACACCCAGCCCCAGCCCTGAGGTGGAGGGTGGGAGGCAGAGAAGAGAAGCCCCTTCCCCCCCACCACTCTGACTGTGTCAAGCATCTACCCTGTAACAGGTATGATGTTTGGAGACAGGAAAAAGCTTTAACAAAACAACAGGTTTCTATGTTACTCAAAAGGAGTAACAATGAAATGGATAGTTGGCCTGTCCTAAAAAACTATTCTCACCTCCAAAAAAAGGAGTCAGTGATTCTTTTCTTTCAGAGATGAGGAGGCAAAACTGAGACTAAATGTTGAAGATGTACACAGCGAGAACGTACTCATTCAAGAAATACTGATGGAGGGAATGCTGCGGGGTTCTTTTTTATCATTTAGGCAACATAAGCCCTTTTCTGAGTACCTAGAAAACATTCAGGAGCAAAGGAAATACTTGAGATCCAAAGATATATATTTATTGGCTCTAACATAGAGAGCAAAACTTCAAAAGTGAATGGTCAGTGCTTTATCAAATATCTAAAAATGTAATGTTATATCAGTTATGCAACTCAGCTCCTATAATTACGTGACAAGTTTAAACAAAAAACCAAACTAAACAATTTCTTCTTTAAAATTCTCCAAAGAATAAAATTAACAATCTTTTTAAATTTTTTTCAGTAGAAACCATATTTAATATGAGATGTGAGTGTGTTAAAATAAAAGGTTATCTTTGTTACTGTTATAAGTCTTCATATATTTTGTATTAAATCCCCAGGTTTTCAGTTACATCTCTTCTTAACTTTTCACAAATATGGGAATTAAGTCAGATTTTTCCTTTTGTGTATTCATTATATATGAAGGCTGTGCCATTTGTAGTTCTTTGTTATTATTAAGTTATTCCTTGATAAATAATTTCCATTTTATGTTTTCTTCATTTAAATATATATTTAATCTAGTTTAATTGTATTTTTTCATTACCACTTAGTCCCCTTACAACCCTGCCCCCAGAAATCACCACAGTGTTGTCCGTGTCCATGACTCCTTTTTCCTTTTTGCTCAATCCCTCCACCCCTAACCCCCCACCCCACACTTGATTCTAAACTATATTCTATAAGCATTTATAGTTGACATCATAAATACATCAGCTCTGAAGGATCTTTGAGAAACTCTTTGGTACAATCTCCTCATTTTACAGATGAGAAAATTGAGCCCCAGATGACTGAGTTGACCGAGGTCACAGACTCAGTAAGTGACAGATACGGGACTCCAAACTGGATGTTCTCACTCCACTTCCAGAGTTTATTTCACTATAGCGCACCGACTTTGAAACATGTCCCAAACACTTTCTCCTCTTTCACGCAATGAAAGTTCCTGATGCTACATGTAAACTGTTGTTGGCTCATCCTATTCAGATACAATAGCAATATTATTCTTACACTTAATTCTTCTGCTCAAGCACACAATTAGCTGGCCCATCCACCTGAATGAAAATTATCCATGATAGGGTGGAGGTAATCACACTGTTTATTTGCAAACCCTTCTTATTTTCATTCTAAGTTTAGAGTCATGCCAAACGAATTTGGATATGAATACATTTATTACTTTTGTTTGCAATTATTTGGAATTATAAAAGCAAGTAGTGAAATAAAAGTCTTTTGGGGGTGACTTTGATACAGTGTATTAATTTTAATTATACCATTCATGATCATAATATGAATTTATTCTTGCTTCTGGATTTTCGTACACAGCATTCTATTTGCCCAAGAATTTCTACAAGGCCATAACCAGAGTACTTAGGAGTTCTAGAAGAAGGGCAAGATTAGCACTATAATAGCTTTTTTTTCTTTATAAGAATATTAAAATGTAGATAAAATGAGAACACATTAGAATCAGAATTATACAGTGGATATTTTTTAGTCTGAGCTTCAGGGAAGACAGTTTCTACTCAGAGTCCTTAAAGTATTAAATATGAATGTCTTACAGAAAATGTGTCCTACATCATTGTTAGTCTGACACTAGTGCTATTTTCTTCCATATTTAAATTTAAATTACTTTTTAAATATATGCCTGTTTAACATTTTTAGTCATGTTTAAAATTATTTGTGTTTAAGTTCTTTTTATTAATTCAGTCAGAAAGAATATATTTTTATTCACAGAAGATATATATTTTAAGACATTGTAAACATTTTTTTTTAATTATTAAAGGTTACTATTTAGGCTCCTTGTAGCTTTCAGTATGCAAGGACAAACACAAAAACTTAATTGTAGGAAAAAATCTCTATTTCCTCTCCTAGTGACATTTCGAATCCCAAGTAGTTTAAGAACATTATTAGAAGAGTCTTTTGGTGTAATATTTGACAGATGGAGATGAGTAAGGGGAAGCTGCTTTGGAACTCCTCCACTAGCTAGTCATAAAAGAAATGTCATCCTCTTTTCCTTCATTTTCACTTCATTCCTTAAAATTTGCCTCTCATCTTATTAGGTTGTCAAATTTCATCAGTTAGTCTTTACCCTGGCCCTCATTACCCCTGTCGGTGTCCTTTCATTACTGAGTGTGTCCGGAAAGTCCGTCTTAGAATTGCTGGTGCCTTTACAAGAACAAACACGCACGTGCAAAGAAGACACGTTTGTTTCCTAACCAGGCAGGCCTCGTGCTGCACAGATGCTTGGAAGGTTAGTCGGACCTTGGGAATTAGTACCTGACGTCTAGCTAGTAAACAGGGGAGTAATGACTCCTAGTTTTCATGCCCCAACATTTACCGATTAGTGATAGATCCTCAGTCTAACAGACCACATCCATACACTTCTGCCTTTCCAGATGCTGCATAAATAATGATTTTTCGTAAGTCACCTAGACCAGATGTCAACATCATTTTTATCTCCTCTTCCTTCTCTTCTGTCCTGTCCCCCTTTGCTCCATGCTGTTTTGTAGAAATACGTAAGGAGATGTGTTTCCGAGAAAATGCATTTTCTCTTTGACACATTCTCTTTCTATAGGCTGGATTTTCTCAAGCCCTGTGTTGAAATGAGTTCTTTTGTGTGGATGCATTGCACGGGAGGGTTCTCAATGCCCCTACCGGGGCCAGGAGGGGTAGAATGAAGGTAAACAGATCCCACACTGTGTGTGTGTGCACGCGCACGTGTGTGCTGGGGGAGGAATTGTCCAGCACCGCTTCTTGGAAGGATTCTTGCTATTACCAATTAGGGCTATATATGAATTTCTTAAACAATGGTTTCATTCCTTAAAATAATAAAATGTTCGAAAGCCAATGCTCTAAGAGGATAAAGACATTAGTCAAAGCACTCTGAGAATCAGGTTAAACTCACTTAATTATCTTTCAGTGCAGTCATCCGCAAAGTGAGGAGGCTAAGGAAATTATCTCTAAGTTCCTCCTAGTTTTAGCCAGAGAATTACATGAGAAGTTCAGTAATTTTCCCTTCCAATATATTCACTACATCAAGCTGCTATTATTTAAAGGTATAGTTTTACAAAGGCACTTCTCACATCTCAGACCAAGTGACCCCATTTGTAGAACTGTTGTCTAGATTACGTAATTTCAAAAGCACCTCTAGGATCCAAAATTCAAGAATTTTACTGTCTTTTTATGTGCTTTTGTAAGTCTACAGGGACACAGGTGACAAAAGGAGAGTATTTGCAGCCTTTGCTTCTCTTTGTGTGATAATAGACTTTTATTTTAATGTTCTCATTCTTGTTTTCCTCTTCATTTTTCTAGAGAGCTCTTGGATTTGTACTAAATATATGTAGCAGAGGGACTCTCAGGAGTTGTCAGGTGAGCAGAAAAGGGGTTTTCCTGGAAGCAGATCACTGAAGCGATACACGGTGGAAAATATTGTGGTGTATGAGAACAGTGGATCGGAAAGGGACAATAAAGACACCTAAAATATTTCTGGAATTTATACATAAATATCTTAAATTACTTAGAAAAAAAATTTAATCACATGGATTAAATTTCTTTACACTGATTCTTCAGTATTAAACCACAGAGTTCATAGCTTTATAAGTGTTCTAGAAGTCAGCATTGCTTAGTAAAATATGTATTAGACCAGAGTCTGAACTATAACTGTAGAAAAACTATTTTGGGGACTCCTAAACTCTCAACAGTAGTCCTTCTGCTACTCTGTGAACTGCTCCTAGCCACCTACTCACAGAGATGGCCATGCAAATTAGAATAGCCTGTGTCAATGAGGAACTGAGTGATTACTCTCTTGGCCTCTGCTTCCCTATCTACTATCTCTTTCTCCCTTTCCCCCTCTCCCTCTCTCTCCCCTTTATATCTCTCCCCTTCTCCTTAATCCATCTCTGCTACTCTCTGCATATCTAATTCACTCTTTTATATCTGCCAAGCAACTTTCCCTGGGTCCACTGGGACACAACTTTCTCATAGCTCCTGGGTTTTATATACCTTAAGTTGCAGACATCAGCAGAAGTTAACCATTTTTTTCCAGTTCCAATTCCAAATCCACAGCACAAAGAACTTGGCTAGCCCAGCCCTGTTCAGGTGCGCACATCTGGTGGCAGCCTGGGCCAGGCAGTTAAGTACACAGAAGTACCTCTTCAATGGGGAGACTCTGAACAAACTCAGGGGCCATTAATATTCCTCAATTCTTAAGCCTACTATTTCTAAAATTCGAGGATCCTATGATCTTTCCATACACAGGTTAAGTGTAGCCTATGCTTCCACAATCCTCCAATTTACCACATCATTAAGAATTACACATAGTCCATTACCCCATGAGCAAACAAATGCACACACTCTAACGGGGAGAATCTGGGCACTGGACCATGCATTCTCTCATTGCTTCAGCCCAACTCTGTCTGCAGAGTTTGCAAGGCACCATTTACTTCAGGCTTCTGTTTCTCAAAGTAGGGATTTTGCAGGGGCCACAAGATTTATCATTGCCCACCTTTCCCCTAGGACATCTCGAGTGTTTTCTTCCTGTTTCCAGATGTTTCATTGGTAACAATGTCCATGAAGCATAGATGGTTTCTGAGCAACCTATGAATGCTAACTAATATCCCTCCAAAAGATACCTGACTAACAGGTCTCACTGCCTCAGAGGTCATTAGGAAACATTGTCTGAAAACCATGGGGTGTCACCAAACTTGCACAAGAAGCTCCCAGCAGGCCTTGTGTTATTTAGTTAGTTATTGTGATGAACTAAATTGTATATCCCCAAAATTCACAGGGTGAAGCCCTAACCCCCAGTGTGATTACATTAGAGAGAGGGTCTTTAGGGAGGTAATTAGGATGAAATGAGATCATGAGTGTGGCCCTAATCCGATAGGACTAATGTTCTTATGAGAAAAGAAGGAGATACCAGAAATGTCTCTTTCTTCACCAGAGCACAGAACACAGATTATGTGAGAACATGGAAAAGACTGGCTGCCTGCAACCCAAGGGGTGAACAGTCACCACGAACAAACCCTGACAGCACCTTGATCTTGGACTCACAGCCTCCAGAACTGTGAGCAAATAAACCTATGTCTTTTAAATCATCCAGCGTGTGGCATTTTGTTAAGGCAGCCCAAGCCAACTCATACAGTGACACTGTTGACACTTGCTTGAAAACAAAAGAATGGATGTTGATCTGCAGCCCCAGCTGTCCCCAAGGGGGATGATTAGGCTCTTTTGCTAAGCCAATTTCACCAGTGACATTAACATCTGATTGTCACTTAACTTATTTGATCAACTCTGCCCTGATCTGAACTGGTCACCAAGACAAGAGAAAACCTTGAATCGACTCTGCACCGTCTGCTGTTTTGCAGTTGTCTAGACATAGTCATAAATAGCTGGATGGCTGCCCACTGTAAATTTTTAATGGGAGATTTTGAAATTAGAAAAGGAGGGAAGCAATTGCGATTTATGGCATGGAGTCATTTGATAAGCAGGGACTCACCCAAAGAGCTGGCTCTGGCTATCCATCAGCTCCCTCCTGCCATCACCTCTCCAGGTTCTGAGAGCCCAGGTCATGAGTCCTCCTTTTATCCATCCCCCAAAATCTTCCCAGAAAAATCCCAGGAGACTTACTTCTGACTCTCAGACTATGGAATGAGAATTTTTCAATGATCCAGAAAGCATCACTTTGAAATCAAAAGAAAATGATTTGGGGGTGGTCTGTTACTCTGATTAAGTAGTGCTTAAGTACATTGGATCAATGACCACTTTGAAAGATGAAGCAGATAGAGGTCTTCTCTCCAGAGAATACCTAGATACTGCAAGGAATCTTGTCCAGGCACCAGTGGATACTAGGTTACTACCACTGCAAGATAATTCTTACCCCAGATTCCTTCTGTTATTGACCTGGATCTTCTAAGCTCTGTTTCTCTATAACTTTCATATTCAGAGAGCAATATATCTGGACTATATTCTATTAAAATGTGCTCTACACTACAGCACCCTCGTAAAAAGATAAAACATATTTAAATCGGTATCCAGAACATGTGTGTGTGTTTCTTTATGTGCATGTCACTTTTTTAAAATAAAAGTTTAGTAGAAGACAGTGTCTTGATGTTACTTGATATGTTTTCTACATAAGGATTCTGTGGACAAAGTATCCCGCCCCCAGTCTCTCCCCAATGAGCTTCCTCTTAGAGGCAACAAAAATTATACAATTCAAAGTGTTTGCCATTTTTCTTGGGTCCCAGAAATCTTATAACTAAACTTTATTGCCAAAAGCAATAACCAATCTATTCTAAGTTCCTGTAAATTGCCCTTTAATTTTAATTTTTTATTTAACTGATTTTAAACTAATTTAACCCACAGAACATCTTTTTTGGGGGAAGAGGTAGAACATAATTGATAAAACAGAAAAAGTTAATAAGCCAGCAGACAACAATTACCCTCAGCAGCATGATAAATGATCATTTTTTTTCGTAGAAAAAAGATACTATTACCTCTAATATTGAATTGGTAGAGGGAATGATAATGTCTTTTCCGTGCAAGGATGGCAGTAGATGTTTGACTATCAATGGGATATTCTTTTATCCTCCCCTCTAACGTTAACTGAGAATGCACCCAGATGACAAACTCCGCTAGAAGGACATGGGAGGACTGGTGTACAAATCAAACAAGATAAAGCTCTACCTTTAAGAGATGGGCCATTCATAACTTGGCAGACAGACAAATAAGTCAACCAATAAAGCAGTGTGACAAATGCTATGTTGGGAGTACGCATAGGATGGAACTTTTGTGTGTAAATTTTTTCAGTAGCAAAGTAGATATAGTCAATCCTGTTAAGAACTTTGCTGTCCCATTTTATTTTTCTTATCAAGAAGTATAATTTC